>VMBQ01001779.1:116935-140822 GCA_007657795.1 Dreissena rostriformis
ATCTCCAAGGTCAAGGTCACACTTTGAGGTCAAAGGTCAAAAATGGCCATAGATGAGCTTGTCCGGGCCATTACTATGTTGTTCATTGTGAGACTTTGAAATCAATTGGCACATTTGTTCACCATCATTGGACGGTGTGTCGCGCAAAAGAATTACGTCAATATCTCAAAGGTCATGGTCACACTTTGAGGTCATAGGTCAAAAATGGCCATAGATGAGCTTGTCCGGGCCATAGCTATGTCTTTCATTGTGAGACTTGGAAATCATTTGGCACATTTGTTTACCATCATTGGACGATGTGTCGCGCGAAAGAATTACGTCAATATCTCAAAGGTCAAAAGTTCAAAGGTAAAAAATGGCCATAAATGAGCTTGTCCTGGCCATAACTATGTCCTTCATTGTGAGATTTTGAAATCATTTGGCACATTTGTTCACCTTCATTAAACGGTGTGTCACGCAAAAGAATTATGTTGATGTGTCCGAGGTCAAGGTCACACTTTGAGTTCAAAGGTCAAATATGGCCATTAATGAGCTTGTCCGGGCCATAACTATGTCCTTCATTGTGAGATTTTAAAATTACTTGGTAAATTTGTTCACAATCATTGAATGGTGTGTCATGCGAAAGAATTACGTCGATATCTCCAAGGTCAAGGTCACAATTTCAGTTCAAAGGTCAAAAATGGCCATAAATGAGCTTGTCTGGACATACATGTAACTATGTCATTCATTGTGAGATATTTTAAATTACTTTGTACATTAATTTTGTTCACAGTCATTGGATGGCGTGTCATGCGAAAGAATTCAAGAGTTCAAAGGTTAAAATGGCCAAAAATGATAATGGCATAATAATTCTTCAAAATTGCCATAAATAAGCTTCTCTTGTTTTGTGAGACAGCATGCAAAATATTCTGTGTCAATGCAGCATGTGGGGGTATACGTCACGTCTGTGACAAAGCTCTAGTTTCTATACCTGCCAAATGATAAATAGAAATTTTATTTCAAAGCGGTGCAGTAGGGGGCATTGTGTTTCTGACAGACACATGGAACTCTTGTTCTTGTTGGAGTTGCGCTTACCAATTATTTTATCTGTTTGGTTTCAAATTCGTAGCAGTCGTTCACGTTTTGTTCATTCACCCCATTGGTGCAAAAAGGTACAATGAGACATTCAAATTAAATGTTACATGGTACCATTTTGCACCTATGGGGCGCTTTCTTCCTCAAAATAACGCTGTTGATCATTGATTAATTGTTTACTGGCTTCTTGGTGGAAGTGCAAAGCCTTCTGCAGACAAGCCATCAGTTTGGTGCAGACTTCTCGACCCTTCCTCTGACATAGCAAAGTCGCTGCTGTGAACAAACACTGTTATCTGACATCCAAGTCTGGCTCGAATAGCCTCTTCATTCATCTTAAATAAGTTTTCCTCTCAGCAAATTCAAAGCCTGCTCCTTTTCCACATGAAGCTGTGATATTATCCTTTCGGTTTCGAATTCATGTTGCTCTTTCAGCATGCGTTTGCGTTTTGACCACTGTTCATTGAAATAGCGCTCTTGATCATTTCTTTGGTGATAACTCGCTTCTAGCTGATAAGATAAAGCCTTGTGCAGACAAGCCATCAGTTTGGTGCAGACTTCGCGACCTTCCTCTGACATAGCGAAGTCGCTGTTGTGAGCCCAAATACAATAATCTTAAATCAAGATACAATATTTAAGGATTGATTCTTATTTTTCGGGCTTTTATGCAGTATGAACGCTTAGGGCGCATTTTGAAAATTCCGTGAAGGGCAAGCGCTTCTCGATAAATTTTCAATACTATCCTAATATATATATATATTTTTTTTATTTGAAACAATAAAAACATATCCCAGCATAAAAAACAACTCAGAATTGTATGCTTTAAGGGAGGCAACACCTGTTTTTGTAATCTGATTTCTGGAAAATATAGGGATTTTACTTTTCCAGAGGTAAAACTAGGAAAACCTATTGTTTTTATGCCCCCGAAGATGGGCATATAGTGATCGCATTGTCCGTCTGAAATTCCGTCACACTTTGCGTTTAGGTTTTGAAAAATGTGGAAAAAGGGGGCATATGTCATCCTATGGTGACAAACCTTGTTTATATCTCTGTTAAAGTATTTTAAGGTTGATATTTTACATAATAAAGCATAATCCAATCATTGTGTATTCGCAAATTTAGGTGACAATTGGAGCGTTGATAAAAAGTAACTCAAGCCAAGGAAGTTAATTATTTCATCTGCAATTTATTACAGTTGTATTTTATTCAACACATAAAACAAGTTTAAGGAACTCATTTTAAATTTTGAAACAATTGAACAAGTTTATTCAACTTTTAACTTGCTAGGAACAAGTTTATTCAACTTTTAACTTGCTAGTAACTGTCTAGTTCAAAAACTTTGTTCAACTTTAAATTTGTCTTAGATCTAATTGTTTTGACATTCAACTGCTAGATCTTATAGTCAACATTTTCTAGGGCAAACATATTGTGTTTATTCTAATGTGGCTTTGTAAAGTTAAAAGTGCAATTGCTCAATAAAGCTCCCCTAAAGAGTTCCATGCTGCAAATATTTTGTTCATTGCTTTGCACTAATTGAGGATTTGCAGACATTTCATCCCCGTTGTGCAAGTCCTCTATCTGCATTTCTAGGACTGGTCTCACGTTTTCCTCGCTCGAAGATGTGGCTGATTGATACTTGACGAGCTGTTTTGCTGATTTACATGTAGGTTCTGTTAGAGCTGACAGGGTGTTGCTCATCGACTTATTCTGTGTAATATTGCAGCCACGGTTGTATGAACGAATGGAGGCTTGTTTCGGTGACCACGCACGAACATGATGTGACGAGCTTCATAGCCAGCATCATTCATGGCTTGGATCGCTGTCGCTCACAAGCAGTGACCAGTGTGATGTTGGGAGAGCTTGGCACTGGTGCTGATATTCTTCATAAAGTTTTCAAAAGACCTAATGGCTAATGGATTCTCTGTGTACCATGTATTTGATGAGTCTGGGTGAAAAATGGCGTTGTCAAATTGATTGAAGCGCATGGTTGCATTAGGACTTTGTTTTTATGCCCCCGGTAGAACCGTCAAGTTCTAATTTTGTCTCCTTTTTTGGGGTTACGCCCACTTTGCGCCATGTTGTTTACTTCATCTGCTTTAAATTTTACGAAAGTTAAGTAATGTAAAAATTTCAGACTGCGTCACTGTTTTTTTCGGTTAACAAACACCATACTTAACATAGTCATCCTTTATGTAAATGGCATTTTTACGATTTTGTTGATGAAACAGTATTTTTGTAGAATCGTTAACCGCTGAATAAATAATGATACATTAATTACGATACCATAAACATCCTAATTATTGATGAAACATTTTGTTACTACCAGCCCTCTGAACCACATTGCTTAAGAGTTAACCCAGCAGTTGAAAGCTGTACTACGGGGAGTCACTGTCATCACATTGTTTGCAGGTTAGGTGTCTGCATTTGTATATAAGCAGACCAAATTTCTGAAGCCATACTTTTTTTCAATCCTCGAGATGGTTGGCCTTCTCAGTATCATATCTTATATTTCCATCTGCAATGTATAGGTTTGTTTCTTTCATATTTTGGGGTATTTAAAGTTGAAACTTTAGATTGCAAATATTAGAAAAATTAATAAGACCTCAATACTTGGATTCTAACCTATTCTTCATGGAATGTTATCCACACTTTGTCTAAGGTCCCATATCTTAACCGACATGTTCACCATTGGTCAATGTATGTCCCATAGCTTACCAGACATGTTCACCATTGTTCAATGTCTCATAGCTTACCATACGTGTTCACCATTGGTCAATGTCCCATAGCTTACCAGACATGTTCACCAATGGTCAATGTCCCATAACTTACCATACATGTTCACCATTGGTCAATGTCCCATAACTTACCATACATGTTCAGCATTGTTAAATGTNTGTCTGTTATACAAATGTTGTAGTTATAAAGATCATGAACTACTAAGCAAAACGCAACGCAGACAGCTTTTATATTGAGAAAATCTTTGTGAGAAAAATAAAAGTCAATAGGAATACATATGAGTAGTGCATACTATAAAGTACTAAATTAATGCAAACGTTTACGTCCTACTATTGCAATCGAATATTTTATTTTGGAAAAAAAATCTTGCCTCTGTTTTCTTCCTCGGAGTCATGTATCTTCAAAACGAATTGTCCATCCATAGTATATTTATATAACGCTGAACCAGACGAAATGTACAAATGATTTTGAAAATAAATAAGTCCTTCGCAAAAATGGTTAAAAGACAACGCCTTGGTTATTTCTATTTTCTTATCTTTCATGCAAATAAATTTCACTTCATGAGTGCCGCATCGATTCATTGCAACGACAGCAGTTTCTTCGTTTATGTTGCACATATCCGATGGTTCGGAATTCAGGTCAAGGTGATTGATAACTTGGTAGCTCATGTTTAACATCTTTACCTTCATGTTGTTTAAGTCCGCGAGCAGAATCATTCCTTTAAGTTCACAGACACCCGTTATATCGCACGTATTTTCATCATCTGCGATTCTTATATTTTTCAGTTCTGTGACTCGTATGCTTCCTAACTCGGCTATTTTTTGTAAAGAATACAAACTATCATTATTCGGTAAAAACAATAATTTAACATTGGAGTCAAATTCTAGCAATTTCATTTGTTGTTCAATCTTTGAGAGTTTATTTAAGCCATGCTGCTGCGTTATAAATGCTTGCATGTCGTTCAAACTTTTAATTTCACCAAGAACATTTCTCAATGATAGCAATTCCTCAATGGCATTGTCGTATCGTTCAATTTTTGTTCTAAGCGTTTGTTTATGGACTTCATACATCTTACCCAAAGTATCTACTGTTTCAGTTTCAAGATACTTAATATGGCTTTTTAATGTCTCGAGGAATTCTTGAATTCGTTGATATTGCTCGTCATGCTGTTTTTGCAGTGTTTCCAGATGGTCTTGCTTGTTTTGTCTTTGCTGTTGAAGCTGCGTAATTTTTGCGTCAAAGTCGGACATCAGTTTACTAACTTTAAGCTTGTGTGAAAACTTGACAACATCCGACAATGGGCATATTCCAGTGCAGTGCCTAAGATAATGATACTATTATAAAAATTCTATGAATGCACATACATAGACAACTAAATTTATATATTTAGGTAAACGTTTCCCGACCTAAAGATTGTTCCTTATATAATCGTAAATGGTAATATACAATGTACACTCATTATATAAGGAATTCTTATACTATATCGGTATAGTATATATACTATTTACGATTCTTTTACATATAAAACGTCTTCGTTTTTTTTCACAATTATATTTGTTTTATTGACTATAAATGTTCTGTTTCCATTACAAGATTTTTAAAATAGTGTGCGGACGAAGGACGTCGTCAATGCAAAAATGATTGCATGTTCAATATAAACAGTTTATCGTAATTTATCTTATCATACAAAAAGTTTGAAAGAAATGTACTTTTAGTACAAAACTACAATTTCTCTTTTAATTACATCATGTTTTTTTATTTAATATTGATATCAGAATTTACTGAAAATTGAATATATATTCATATGGACTTCTTATCGATTTAACAACGATACACACCTGTGTTTTGAAGACACACACATGGAACAGCAAAGTGTGTAATGGTCCGGGCAAAACACATCAATCTTCTTTTCATTGTGTTCATAGCATAGCTCGAAGGGTATCGCTTTCGGCCACTCCGAAACATTGGTCCTATTCAAAGCACGATGTTTCTTGAACAGCTCGTTGTGCGTAGCCTCGCACTTCACACAAAAGAATTTTGAACACTTACTACAATAGTACTGAGCCTTTATGTAGTCGCCATCTTCTTCACACGCAGAGCAACAGAAATCCGGTAGAGGTTCTGATCCCTTATTGAGAGAAATCAATGAAATCGACGCCATTGTACCCTTTGTATGTCCCGTTGTTCGGTATTCGTATTTTTTATTAAATTTAAAAAATGTTGATATATTCTTCTAATAGTTATTTACAATTTCATTGAAATCGACAAAACACAAATAAAATAGGAGTTTTCGTGGTACTACCCTACGCATACCTGCTAACAATTCAGAGTTGTTAAACATAATATTCTTTTTCAGACGGTGTTATCGATTTCAACAAGTGAAGTTAACGTGATAAGATCCATGACGTAAACCCTCTTACAATTTATGATAAGCATATTGCATGAATCACATTTGCAGATTAAAGCTATATCCAATCCTATTTAAGAAATTAAGTTTGTAGTGAAGACAATTTTTGTTTTCCATAAATGTTAAGTTGTATATCAATCTCTTTACAATTTTAAAGATTGTCAGAGCCTAACAAAATTCAATAGTTTGAGATATAAATAAATAAATGATTGTTGTTAACAAAAATATTAATCTATAAATAATATTATCTAACATTAATGCGTGACTTTAAGAGGATAATAGTGTATGTGCCGATATATTTTTTGCCGGTATTGTTGTAATATGTGTTTTACGATTTTGGTAGAAAAATCTGTTGAAAGATTTAACATTAATGAGTCTTTAAGTCTCGATTTTGGGTAACCCGTACCTGTTTTCACGAAAATGAACTACATGTACGTAGTTTGGATCATGAAGTGTTTGTATTGACATACCTAGGAAACAAATAAACCATTTGAAAGAATTTCACATTGCATAGTGACGTCTTAACCGAATAAACATATACTATAGTTGATCAATTTAGTTGAGCAATGGATAGCCACTCATGAGATGTGAGCAATGGATAGCCACTCATGAGATGCGACCAAACGTCACGTTAATAAACGCCGTAGAAAGTAGTATAGATGCACCAATCGATTTAAATTGGCTTTCGTCAGAGTAAATACATCTTACTAAAATATATTCCTTTTAAATGAGCTCTTGGCTTCAACACGTTTTATTCATTCAAGCAGTTTGCAAATGATTAACAATCTTACAAGCGTTCAAGTAAACATTGAGGAATGAGATAACGAGTATATTGTGCGTCAAGCTTAATACGGTATATGTATGGTCTAACAGGAAATATAAATATAGTGCAATATTCTTTAGCAAAAACGTTTATAGAACATATTGCTCATCTAAATAATAAAACAGCACAATAACAATCAATATAAGCATACACATTGTGTTGCGCAGCCTGAAACGTCTTTCTCTTGACCGAAACTCTTCCGCCAAGGGTTTTACCTTGATAAATCTGTAACATACATGTATGAAGAATCTAAGTGTGTGTATTGTATCATATAACAGTATTTCATGCATTGCAACGCGGTGTTAATTACATGTGTGTAAACTTGTAAATGTCAACGCAACTCTTGTTTAATTAAAGATAGATTGTATTCTATTGCATGATATGCGGTGTATCCGAGAAGGATATGTTTGCTGGGTGGGTTATATAATGTATGCACATAAAATTGCTTTTTCGTTGATATATTTTTCATTTAAAACACACCATATGTTGCGCACATATCGCATTGTTTCACCAGTAAACTTCTACATTTAACTGAATAGCATCTACGTTTTGAATAAGTTATTTTCTTGAAATCAATGAAGCTTATAGAAAAGGTTAGTTTGTGTGACAATGCTCTTCATCTATTTGGATTGTATTTCTCGCATGGCACAATGAAAGAGCAACTCGTATCAAAGTGAATGTTAACAGACAGAAGTGTCATTACCTTGAACATTCGTGAATGCATCATATTTAACTTCAGTTGTATGTTCAGCGCATGCATCGCCTCTCGTGAAAATACCAGTTTGTGTTGTATGATATATGTATAAAATGATAAAGATAATATTAGGTTAGTGTTGAATACAGATAACATTATTTAGCCAACCTAGAGAACCTAAACACCGAGAGCCTTGGTAATTGGTTCAGGTTTTTCGTGCCGAGCAAATAAACATATCTGTATTCAAAACTTACCTGGTATTCAAGTTATTCCATCATTTTCGCATTTTTCTTCCTTTTCCTATCGAAAGTAAAACTCAATGGCTTAAAACCACACTAAACATCACATTAATAAATTCATGTTTATTAACAAAATGACGTCACAACAGTGCGCTTGTTATGTGTATTTTATCTTTTTTTATATATTAACAAACATTTATTTATTTTTTTTCAAGACCGTTTTTAGGTTGTAGATGATTTCCAAAAGAAGGAGGGTATATTAAGTTTGTTGTTTTAATTAAAGCTATTAAATATATATTAAACTGCGAGATGTATTTTGCAGTTTGTCAAGTAAGAGATTTATTTCAAACTGTTCTAAATTCATGCAATTGCACACAATAAGTTTTTTTTTATAAAACATACAAATATGACTTACAATCAATATAAATGTCATAGTTGGTGGATTGTTAAGCGAGTTTAGATCACACGATTGTACACAAAATTTATCATTTATTTCGAGGGCTGAACTGGAAACTGGCGTTACTAACTTTTAGAGACAAAAAAGTTGTTTACACGTTTGTCCTATCTGCCACTTATTCATTTGCCTCCAATGATATTATGACCATATTCCAAATTTAGACCCCTTTAACTCGATTTGTGAAACAGTATTGAAACTTTAATGTGATATATCAGAAAACGGAAAACTGTCGTTACTATCTTTAATTCATTGTATTCCATAAAGTGTTTCACTATTTAGTATGTAATTTATAATTGAAATATGTTCTCTAATTGAGGTATATGCACTATGTAAAAGTTTAACATAGACGAAACAGTCCCGTAATTGTAGATATGAAATTAAATTATAATTGAAAATTCCCTTGTTGATAGGATGACCACATATTTTTGTCCGGACAGCAAATGTTATGGGGTGTTTGCAGAAATACCAAGTGATGGTGATGCTTTAACAACTCAAATACGAGTACACTATTAGTTCGTTGTGCATGTTATGTTTGCTTATTAATGCATAACCGTCTATAAAGTTTACATCGTTAAGTTTTGAAAACAAACAAACTGATGCAACAAACAACTTTAAAATTTGGGGTTATATATTTTAAACATCTGAAAATTCAAAGTTTTTTAGAAAAATAGAATAAACAGTTTTTGCCGTTAAGAGATTTTTCAATCACACTGCGAAATTCCAATAAATTATAATTTCACATTTTAAAGTACGGCTGAACAATAATTTTCTCTCCGAAGTGCGTGATAAATTGTATAGGATGAACTATATTAAGGCCCGGTCACACAGCGATTTACGGCTTAATCAAGGCGACTACTAGTCAAAAATTGTTTGCCCGTGTAGCAGACGATGTTGTTAACGTTGATGTCGAGTTTAAGACGAGCTAAAGTCGATGTTCAGACGTGGAAGGACGCGGACAAAATTCGGAACGGCGTTGGAGGGGCGAAAAAAACTGCTCAAAACTTTATACCGCGGACAACCACGGGTGATACACGTGGTAAAGACGTGCAATACGCGTGAAACACACGCGATAATTCGTGTTCCAGCAGTTATTAAAATTTTGGCAGACGCAGTTAGACGCGAAAGTTTAGCGAGCTGTCACGGGCAGAGCACGGCAACGGACGGGTTTTACGCGTTGGTTTCAAGGGAAATTGCGCGTGTTTTGCGGCTTATCACTGACGAGTGGGATTTTCCGCGCACATAGCACCACCTAAGACCGTTTTATCGACGTATCGAACAAGTGCTAAATACGAATGTTCACTGCCTAATCACGCCTGTATCACTTCTGATTTGCGGCATATAAAAACAGCAATTTTCTTAGACTTTTGCTCTCTCAGTTAAAAGTCAAGGGGTGAACATGAAATCCCCAAGCTCTATGGGTGCCTCAGGGGCAGCAGCAGGGGTGTAAACAGAGGTTGGGGTAATGGTGGCAGCAGTGTTGGTGGCAGGAGGGATTGAAGCAGGGGTGGCGACAGTGGTAGCACCTGAACATGAAAAATAAGTTAATTAAGTGACAATTATTTAGTTACTTGCTTCTTAACTTCATTTCTAAAAAGAATTTCAAAAATGTAAATTTGAAAGTAACACAATTTGCAAATGAAAGCACAGTGAATTGATAAAAACAATGTACTTATCATCAACAGCAGCCTCCGCTTCTTCAGGAGCAACATGGTCAGTATAAGCCTGAGGGCAATGTTCTGGACTGGCAGCATCAGCAGGGGGGATCATGGACCTCTGCCTGGACATAAACCGTAACCTGGGCTTGTGAGGCTTGAAGAGCCTCCGCCGCAGCAGGGGCACTGGCCTTAATCTTCGTATACTTAGTTGGCTTCCTCTTTGCAGGGGAACCCTTCTTTCTGGGCATTATTACATTGAGAACAGCGAACGAACTTGGACTGTAGAAGATCGGCAACTGTGAGGATCAGCCGTGCGTGGCCGCTTAAAAAACGTGGCAAGCTGCGCTTCCGACGAGGCCGAGCCTTGATTGGACAGTGCTTTGGCAGTGGAGTTCCAGTTTTACGATCGTGCTCAACATGTGATCTGCAGTGCTCGAGACGCGATAAGGCCGCGGCTAGCCGTGGTAATTTACCTCTTTTTCCCCCACGTTTAAACACGCGTGAACCTTTTTCTAACCTTTCACGCGGCTGGAAGTGGTTAGCCGTGCTAAGGCATTGTTTCAGCAGTGGAATAGCCGCCGACGGCCAGACCAAGTACAAAGCACGTCCAAAGCACAGCCAAGCCAATATTGACAAGAAATTACCACTTACAACCACGTCCACCAGATTTTAAAACGTTTTGTACGTGATTAAACCGTAATGCGCTGTGTGACCGCTTATAATGATTTCATGAACGTGGTAATGTTATTAAATTAAAGTAGAACAAATCTTAATGATATCAATCTAAAATCATATACAATATATATGTGCATCGATATAAAATCTTTGAAATGTTAAGGTTGTATGATACTAATGGTCATATAAATTTGTTTGATAGTTGTTCTCACCATAATCTACTATCAATAAGATATTGATTTAACAAATATATAGATAGATAGATAGATAGATAGATAGATAGATGGATGGATGGATGGATGGATGGATGGATGGATGGATGGATAGATAGATAGATAGATAGATAGATAGATAGATAGATAGATAGATAGATAGATAGATAGATAGATAGATAGATAATCTTGTATTATAGTGACATGTGTTGAAACCTAATAGGCCTATGAGTCACCTTAACAACAGTGTAAAACATAACGTGATCATTATTATACAAATGGACAATAAAATATTTGAGCAACATACTGAGTTCAATGAATAAGTAAGTTAAATTATCAAATAAGGAGGGCATATTTCTGGAGAATATGTAATACGTAGTTGATACTTAGAAGTTCATTTACATAATTATATTATTTTTAAGTTTTAACTGACACAACAGCATACAGCAGATATTTTTATTTATATAACATACTGCTTCTGATATAAAAAGCATTAACAACACATTTCGCAAAATTTCTAGGATGACACTTAATCAAGAGAACTAATGTATCTTTATTTGATTGACATGAAGTATATTCTTCAGAGTCCAAAAATATCCCCTTATATTACTGATCTTGTGTTCTCATAACGAGCACATTCAACAAGAAAATGAGTTTCATCTTCGACCAGTCCACTATGACACAGCGTACACAGTCTGTGCTCGGGGGCTTCATACCTGGTGTCGCGCACGCTGAATGATACGACCGCTCGCATTAATTCGTAACCCTTTCCCTTGCGGAAGCTGGCGAAGCACTGCTCTCGCGTTCATTTCTACGAGTCTTTCAATGTGACACTTGCAGCTTTTTAAGTAAATGTTATTATACGCCTCGAGGTTTTTCAGCTCCATTTTGTTTCTAAAGACTAATTTTTTTTCATCTAAGTTCTGAAAGGCGATCTTTACTAGAGCGGGACGATTTGTGAATCTAGTTGGCAGTCGTGTAGCTCCTGTGACCAATACATTATTGGAAACACCCATTGCCTTCATAAGCTCTTTTGCTATTGCTAACAGATTTTCACCTTCATTGTACGGAATCCCACTGGCTATAATCGTTAGATTCTGGTCATTCAATGTATTGATATTTTTCCGTTGACCGTGACCGGTATCATGTGACGTGGATGTACCGTTACGTTGATCCGCCGTGTTCTCAAGTGTATCCATGAGTAATTGTAAAGACTGAATAGTTGTCGCGACCTGATCCAGACGGGAACCATCCCGCGCCATATATATATACCGATAATTCGTCCCTTAAGGCCCGTATTCGTGTATCAATTGTCTGTTTCATTTCTAAGCGTACTTAATCGACATTTGAGTAAATCGATTTCCTCATAGAATCTTGGTTCTTTTTTATGTCAACGACAGTGTCCATAATAATTTCCAGTGTATCACTATCAGAAACATTCCACATATAGGTATTACTCTCAGCGCCCAATACACGAGTGGTGGGCGATGATTCATGTGACGCCATAGTTTGACCAGTTTTAGGTGACTTCTTATTTCCTTTCATATCAGAAATTGCGATATTTTCTACATTTGCATACGTCACAAATATTATGCCTTTTACCGTGTAATAAAAACGTAATTGGCATTTTGTTATCCCACCCCTCGGTAAAATAATATAGTAATGTTATTTTTTATATAGCATATTTAACACTTTTTAACAGTCTTATCTTCATCTATAAGAATAATAAGTATGCTATTCTAATACAAATACAAGAAAGAAAAGTAAGTGAAATAAACATCGAAAATAAGGACAAATTCAACCAAGGTAAAGATGTGTGTCCAAACTTCAATGTCAGTTGTGAGCATGTGGATACAAGTTATAGGTCGTTGTAACCAAAATCATGTACAATGTATATACATATACTTATACAAAACCGAATAAACCTGAACTTTTAAAGTCATATAACAGAAATGTGTGAAAACAAAGGAACATGCCCTTATTTCCATTGTGTTCTTTATTTCATATTGGCGTATTGCAAACTTTATCATTATTGGTGCATGTTTACCTAAATGTTTTTGTTGTCCTTACTAATATTTTTTTATTATTTGAATATCTCAATATAGGGAAAATATAATACATCATCGTTTAAAATGTAGTAGATATTGAAAGTATCTAATTAACGAAATAATATACTTAAATAAAATGTACTTCCGGTTTGAACAAAATGGCGGATCTGGGAAACTGAAATACTCTTCAAACAATATTGTGGTTGTTTTGCGAAAATAAATGATGATACACCGTTGCTTTTATCGCAGACACATTATTAAGTGATCAAAATCAATAACATACTGTTCAGGATGTGTGATGTTTGTTCGGACGTTCTAGACATTCTTGCAAACTGTAAGTTGATTTTTCTCAGAAACCCTAAGGCCTAACATGCTTTTTGATATTTTGTGAAGATACATAGAGAATAATAGGTGAGTGTTGATTATAGATCAGGTTCATCATGCGAGGCTTAGAAAACAAAAAGCACGAGCCTTGGCGAGTGCTTTTTCGTTTTCTTGTTGAGCATGATAAACCNAGAGAGAGAGAGAGAGAGAGAGAATTTGAGTGCTTTTCGGTGCTTTTCGGTGATTGTATGGACCTCAAACTTTATCATTATTGGTACATGTTAACCTCCATGTTTTTGTTTTCATTACTAATATTATTTTTTAATATTTGAATTTCTCAATATAGGGCAAATATAATACACCATCGTTTAAAATGTAGTAGATATTGAAACTATCTGACTAACGAAATAATATACTTGAATAAAATGTACTTCCGGTTGAACAAAATGGCGGATCTGGAAAAACTGAAATACTCTTCAAACAATATTGTGGTTGTTTTGCGAAAATAAATGATGATACACCGTTGCTGTTATCGCAGACACATTATTAAGTGATCAAAATCAATACCATACTGTTCAGGATGTGTGACGTTTGTTCGGACGTTCTAGACATTCTTTCAAACTGTAAGTTGATTTTTCTCAGAAACCCAAACATGCTTTTTGATATTTTGTGAAGAAACATCTTGTTACATAAAAAATTATATCATGATAATTTTTTACTACATGCATTACTAATAGCTAGTGTTATCGTTGCAATTAATATAAAGGACGCAATAATTGTAAATAAGTTTTTTTCTAAGGCTGTTTTAGAATTTTTTGTGTTAACCGCACGCAAAGTTTGTCAACCAGAGTCAACAAACATACAAAATCATAACCCAGATAATTATGTTTAAAATAGGACACAAATGCCAACAGAATATTGTTACAGCTGGTTATGTCCAGCAATCAGACTCGGAGCATAAGCAGATTACTGTTTGAACAGCCCAAAGTGAAAACTGCGTCGTTTTTACTTGGGGGCCATTTAAACTTGAATCCAATATTTGTACTTTTATTATCAATACGTCTGCTTCCAATAACACCAGATTTTGTAACCAAACTGCAGCTATGCCTTATTGTATTTTCTCATTTCAGTTGAATACAGGAGTCAAAATGGAGGGTTTCATATGGACAAGAAAGAAATATTGTCTTTTGTTCTTTATGTCTGCCTGTGGCCACAAAGGTTTGTAGAATTTATTTTATATTTTATTTTATCTTTCCATGATTTTCAGATAATTTTGCTTTGCAATATAAATAAATATTGCTTTATATTATATTATATTGCTTTGAAATTTTTTCACAAGAAGAAATAGCCTTTATTGACAATGTGCAGGAAACTGTTCCAAGCTTTTCAAAAACGTAGTTGCCCGGCCAGACTACCAACTTTAGAAATTAAGTTGGTCAGGTCTTATTCTTCTTGACCTGGGCTCATGGGCAACCACTTATTCTATCACTGAATTCTCTCACAATAACATGGACAAATTTTGTTATAAATACTTGCATACTAGATATCCTTGACAATAGAAAATATTTTTTTATAAATTATATAAAATCAATGATCATACAATTTAACACAGTACTTAAGTTCCATGTTTGTCGAAATGTTGCTGACATTATATAGGTTATTCTTTATCTTTCATTATAGACAATGCATGTGTTGCTTCAAAGACTATCGGAACTTTGAGAAGCTCAACAGCATGGTTCAGGACTCCCTGAGTGTGGGGATACGCCTCATACAGACCCTTCCAGGCGATAGTGAGAAGGAAATCCTGCAGCAGGGGGAAGGTAAGAAACATGGACCTGGCTTTTGTAACAACACACTCAATATGAGCCGTGTGGTGCAAACGTAGAGGCCTAAGGACATATCTGAACAGTGAAGTTCTAGATTTACCTCTGCATCTGAATACTCTGATTAGGAGTTGTCTGCTAATGAGACCAGAAAACCTTGCCGACAGGGCAGCTACTGACCAGAATATGCAAAGCTGGTCTGAAGCTACGCTGGCCGCATATGGCATGATACCCAGTTTTGCACAATGTGGATCATATTTATATTACAGTTATTTAAAAAACTATGATTAACCCGCGTTCAGTGTTTTTTCTTATCAGCCTATGAGTTAAGATAAAGTACCTGTTTAGAATTGTTCACAAACATTTTTCAATTTTGAAAACTTTTTTGCAGATTTATCCTGTCTGTATCAGCTTTTTTTGTAGATTTAAAATATCTTCATGATCCTTGTTTGGTTTAATTCAATTTATTTATGCTTTACCATTTAAAATGATGTTTCTTAAAGATTGAGAATGTTGGCACTATTGATTTGCTTAATTCATAGTCTCATTTTGAACAAGAATATCAGAATGGCATTGGCCCTGGGTTCTTTAAAACATGCACTCAATACATACAGGTAATATGTGTGGGGCATTTGTAGAAAATAAAGAGAACACAGCAGAATCTGCCAAGCCTACAGAAGAGCTGCAGGTGACAGTGGAGACTGCTGAGAGGTCAGAGGTTACCGTGGAGGGAGGGGGCGGGGCCATGGAAGTGGGCGGGGACGAGGGGTGGAGCATGGAGGAGAAAGACAAGCTGCTGCAGTTTGTCACAAAAGTTTTCCTGATGAACTTCCCGTCCTACATCGCGTATAAGCACATTGTACACTCGTCCTTAGAGGTGATGTATTTTCTTAATTGCATCAATAAGTTTTAAAGAAAGATAGATTAATAATTCTTTTATTGCATATTTGTATTTGGTGGCAATAGTAATAAATAATCATGTAATAGAATGTTTTATATTTGATAGAAACTTTGGTAAATAATCTATAATAACAAGACACATTCTATGGCGATGATATAAAACTATCTCGAGAAATGTATTTTTTGTTTAACCTAGTTAAATATGATAATAATAATAGATAAATATTATATTGTTAATTTTATATAATTTAATAAACAAATTTTAGGGCATTTCCCCATTTATTCTTGTTCTTTGAAGATTAGAAGACAATGTCTTCTGATATGTGTACAAAAATTGGGTTCTGCGAATACTGACCAGTCCTTCTTAATTTACCTCGCACACATTTTATAACAGACAATTATTAAAACTTTAGGAGCTGTCCCAACAAGAGACTAGTGCTCTGAACAACTATTGTGAAATATCAGTAAGTATTATACATATTTTGTCATCCTAGAAAATAAGTGGTTTGTTGTTTTAGTTGCTTTAGTTAGTCTTCAACTTGGTTAATTTTTAAGCTTGAGTTGTAAGTTGTTGTCTTTATACAGTCATCATAAACTTTAGTATAACAAATCAGTAAAAAATTATCTATATTAATAATTAAGTTGGGATTTATATACGCGATGTCCACATTTAATCAAACATGTGGTAATACTTCAATTATTCATTCAACAAGTTCATTGCAAAATTCCACTACAGTCACTTATCGTAAGAAAAAATACAAGTTTTTTTTTACCACACCTGAGCACATAGTGCCTTGGGGGAGCTTTAAGGATACTGTCTTGTCTGTCGTCCAGTGCTTGTGTGTGTCAGCTAACTTTTCTTTTCAAACAACTTCTTCTCCTGATATAACACAAATATCACAAAATCTACTCATAAAAGGTTAGTTAATAAGTTATAAGATGACTTTAGTAGGCCCTCTTGTTATTGAATACAAACATTAAACATGTTTTGTCATTGACATTTTATGAAAAAATGATAAAATATTTAATTCAGTTCCAACTTAAATATACTTTGAGTCACTGAAATTTTACTTGTCCTGTGACAAGAAGATCAGAACAATTTACAATTCCAACAGTTATATAACACAAATCTTACAGGCTTTGCATTCTACCTGATTATTACTGTCTCTTAGCAGTGTTCTGTGTGAAATTTGGTCCATACAAATTTCTTACAAATTCTCAAAATCTTGTGTATTTTTTTCCAGTTGTGTATCGATAGGAATGCCTCACAAAAGCTGATGTCACAAGTAATGAAATTTGTTGCACTTTATAAGCTTAAGAACATAAGTCAGTCCCCCTATTGTCAGGGGTGGTGTCAGCTGTTGACATAGTGTTATATAACCTGCGTCATGTGAAAATTGTGTTCATTCTCCCTTCCGTATGTGGTTAACCTAACATGATAATTTTGGGAACACTATCAACACATCCACATCACCTTACCTCATTTTGACCTTGACAATGACCTACTTTTGGACTGAGACTTACTCGGAAGGCCCAAATTTTGGTTTTAGCGAAAATTATGTGTTTGGACTTACATCAATACCCCTTGCCATAAAGCTTTGATACTTGCATGGATGTTATCTATTTACACCCTCAACCACATCAGTTACTTCATTTGACCTTGACATTGATTGACTCTTGCACATAGTCTAATTGAGAAGCTCCAGTGCTTCCTACAAATCTTTGATACTTGCAAATCTGGCGGCATCTAAGTGTCCAATTTTTTCATTGTAACAATTTCTACATATTACTAGTCAGTAGTGGTAATTCACTGCTTGCGAGTTTAAGTCACTACTGTGATCTTTCTTAGTTTTGCTTTCAAATGATTATGATTTTATCCCATTTACCCCTGTATTTATTATTATTTTGGTTTTGGAAACCCTATTGCCAACATGTAAGAATTTCCTGTCAAGTTCTGTGTTGGCATGTATAAACATTATAACTGTGTATATTTGTGCATTGTGTATTTCTTAAAATAATAAGATACTTTTATGCTCAATGAAAGCATCACATGATATGTATTATTATTTATAATTCAAGTTGTACATACGGCTAACTGTAGTGTGTGAAAAAAAAATATGTGGGGAGAAATAGAGAATACTAGGTTTGTGTTGATTTCAGATAAGGTTATTTAGAGAGCCTTAGACAGCTGTAAACCTGTACAACGAGCCTTTGCAATTGGTTCATCTTTTTGTTCTAATACAATTAACTAATATGTATTCAACACTTATCTGGTATTCTATTTAGCCCATTATTTTCTCAAAACTTTCTGTCTTCAGTTTGAAAACAAATACAAACAATAGCAGAAGTTTAAAAGAGAAACCCATGATAGACATCAAATGATGTTACAATGATAAACATAATGACGAAATTGTTATGCGCTCGACAATTTATCCCAGCAATGCTGAAATGAAGCTAAGTTTACTCATGGAGAGGGGGGGGGGGGGNGTAGCATTTTATGTAACAGTGTGAGGTCTTTGGAGAAGCAAATCATTTTGACCTTGTCCTACCACCTGCTAATAAAATGAGATCTGACTCATTTCAGGACCCTGATGTGCCCCTGTTCTTGCTGAGGAATGTGTGTTTCTTCTGTGATACTAACGGTATTGGTGCTCTACGCCAGTGCTTTGAGAAGGCCTCCCCCACCACACTTCCATTCACATTCGCGCACACGCTCATTACACTTATTGCCAATGTAAGTATATGTGCATGCTTCTGGAAATTAATTTATGTCTCTGTTTATTAAACAGATATTCTTTTACTCTTTCCGGATAATTTAGAATCATGTTAAAAACAATTTTAATGTCATCTTTGTTTAATGAGTGATTGATAATAGCATAAGAGCAGGAAGTGTCTTCCCTGATTAGCCTGTGCGGACTGCACAGGCTAATCTGGGACGGCACTTTACGCACATGCATTAAGCCCCGTTGTCTCGGAACGTAGTTTCACTGTGTTCCAGTTGCGGTTGTGGATGAACATCCCCACTGTGATGCAGTGCATCGTGCCATTGAGGACAGCTGTGATAAGGTGGGATATTCACAAGAAAAATAACGTATATTTTGTGAAAATTATGATTGGTAATTTTCTTCAAATTTCTAGTTATGTCCTCAAGAAATGCAGAGCTCATTGTTTAAAAGCTTTATGTTGCAAAATGTCTTTAAAATCATATATGTTTATTTATTTATTTTTAACTTTTTCCATATTGTCGACAGTGGCGACTATCATTAGGCGACTTTCATGAGAAGTGATAATATTTTGGCATGCATTTAATTATATTTGTGGGACAAGGGCTCTAACAGTCGATTACAGGATTGTCCCTGTTAAAGAAAAGCTAGTATTTATAAAGTAAACATAAAATACCACTGCCAAATGTATTTAAAATAATAAATAAAAAAAAAAAAGGCATTTACCACTGATGACAAGATAGGTACAAACTTAATATGTTTTATATTAGTTTTTCTATGATAATGTAAGAACACAAATTGAAGCTTAATTTTGGAAGTAAAAAACTATTTGTTTCAGGAATCTGGAATAAAAAATCTGATTGCATGAAAAATTATTTGGAACAGTCAACACTGATTAAACAATACCATTTTCTCCTACACAACATGACCTAAGATGTATTGTACAAATTTATTTGTAGATACATGCCTAAAAATCTGCAGAGAGCTATCATTAATACATTTATTTGACTCTCACCTTTATAACACATACACCATATTCTATTGTTTTATATTTCCCTTTTTTGTATAATTATTTTTTAGCCTCTCTCTGTGAAAAAGGGTGTTAATGCATGTGCGTAAAGTGTTGCCGTAGATTAGCCTGTGCAGTCCGCACAGGCTAATCAGGGACAACTCTTTCCGCCCTAACTGGATTTTTGTCAAGAAGAGTCTTCCTTTAAACGAAAAATACAAGAAAAGCGGAAAGTGTCGTCACTAATTAGCCTGTGCAGAATGCACAGTCTTATCTGGGGCAACACTTTACGCACATGCATTAAACACCCTTTTCTCAGAGCACGGCCCATTTCTCTGTATTGTAGATACATGTGTAAGTTGTCTGACAAAGACCTGCGTATGGCGGGAAATCGTAACATGACTGACCTGATGTGGGCAGCTGTCAAGGAACCGCTCGAAACGCACTTCACCTTCGACAAAGACGGCCTTGACCTGGCATTCAAATATTTCACATGTTCTACACTCACTATACGTCTGGCTGGGATTAACCAGTTGAATGTAAGTGTTGTTGTTTGAATCGACGGGCAAATTTGTAACCAGTTTTTTTAGCTTCACTATTCACTGAATAGTCTGACTATACTTATCACCCAAACGTTGGTGTATGCGTCTGCGTATTGCTTGTAAGGGTAAAGGTGCAACAACTCAATACCACCATTACTACTACAAGTATTCAACTGAAACTTCACACGTGTGTTTGGAGTCATTGTGTTAGGTCACTGACCAAGTTCCATAACTCTGACCGGCAATTTACAAGAATTATGCCCCTTTTTGTTCTTAGAGAGTTGGTTAAGGTAAACATTCAAACATATCACTGTTTTTGTTAAAGGTTTTTTTTAAGATTAGCATGCAATTTCTCCATATTGGCAAAAGAGCCTTGAGGAATTGGAAATCATTGTTATATTAATATAAGTAAAGTTGTTTTAATGATGTAACTTCTTATGTTTCATGATATAAATTATGTGGATTGGAAAAGGCAGTTTTAAAAACAATCTTCTTTATATGTTCATTTGGCATATTTTATTGTGATGTCCAACATTCTCCCGAGTCTGTTCTTGTCATTAAGTAACAAATTGATAGTTTCTTTAATTAAATTGATTAAATTAAGAAATAATTTGTGTATGTTATAGTTTGTTGTCGAATAACCCACGGCCGGAAGTTTAGATGCGTAAGGATTAAATCACGAGTGCGAAGCACAAGTGATTTGAAACCACGCATCTAAACTTCCGGCTGTGGGTTATTCAACAACATACTAAAGCATACACGAATTATTTCGATTCTAACCCCTGTTTTTACTAAAGATATATGCAATGTATCTTATTTTTCTTGTGTACCATTTAATGTGAAGTTCCGCCCATAAAAATAACTTTCGGCTGTTCTGTGGATCAGATCTCTGCCCTCAATAACAGCCAAACTGGATGGAATTTTCATAGCGTAGTATTTTGTCACGTGACTTTCATTCATAAAATACCGGATTATTACGCTGGTGGAAAATGTATCTGCATGTTTTGTTTAGTTACAGCATGTGCTTTCAATGTACAAGCTCCGCCCATATATATTGCAGAATAACCCATAGACGATGTTCTTCTTTGTTTATATGAAATTTGGCACATGCCGTGTAAGAATTTAGATTTTTGCTCATGCTTGATTAAGTTTATTTGCATAATCTTGACGTTAAATTGGAATGAATGCTGGTCAAAGGGAGATAACTGTAATGATATTCAAGAAACACAACTCTAGATATTGGTTGTATTGTTTTCAGAACCAGATCACCCTGTACAATGAAAGCTGTAATAACGAGACACTGATGGATGCTGAAAGGTGAGTAACAACCAATTTATTGAATTCTTTCCTGTAGTTTATAGGGAATTATGATTGAATTCAAATTAGTTATTCATGGTTTCACAAACAGTTGAAAATAAAAGTTAAAATATCTTTTTTTTTTCACTGTTCCTTTTTCTTTGTTACTGAATAATGCAGTAAATGATACAGATCAACATCAATGCCAGACTAACACTTGGTGAAAGGAGGTCATTATATTGATTTCATGTGGTTATTGTTTCCGAGAAATTCTCCAGTTAAACCTTTAAAAATGTTGAGGAATTAATAAAACATTTTTTTTTTATTAATTTTCCATTTTAATCCTTTCGCAATCATTTAAATATAAATATGTTCAATTGCCCATGTACAATTGATATTTATTTTTTATCACATGTATTGGTTATCTTTCTAAAAGACACGAAGATATTAAACAAATTTAATCTATTTGCTTATCTGCCACCATATCAAAGTTAAAATACTTTTTACAGATAATGCCATTATGAATTGTGTAACATAAAACCTTACTTATGCCATTTTGTTCGTAATTTAACTAAGATTTTTTTTCAACATTAAGAAACATATTAGAAGTAACCTACAGGTATGTGTGTTCCACTGTTTTTACCAGTATATCTGTTGTTCTGTTTTTACCAGTATTTGGGTTTGTTCTTTTTTACTGGTGTGTTTGTTGTTCAGTTTTTACCGGTATGTGTGTTGTTCTGTTTTTTATCGGTGTGTGTGTGTGTTCTGTTTTTATGGATATGTGTATGTTCTGTTTTTACCAATATGTATGTTGTTCTGTTTTTTTACCGGTGTGTGTTATGTTTTTACCAATATGTGTGTTGTTCTGTTTTTACGGATATGTGTGTTGTTCTGTTTTTACAGGTATTGTGTTGTTCTGTTTTTACTGGTAGGCGTTTTGTTCTGTTTTTACTGATATGTGTGTGTTCAGTTTTTACTGATATGTGTGGTGTTCTGTTTTTAGCTCACCTGAGCACAATGTGCTCATGGTGAGCTATTGTGATCGCCTTTTGTCTGTCATGCGTCGTCCGTCGTGCGTTGTGCGGCGTCAACATTTACCTTGTTAACACTCTAAAGGTCACATTTATTGTCCAATCTTCACTAAACTTGGTTAGAACATGTGTGTCAATAATATCTTAGACGAGTTCGAAAATGGTTCGGGTTGGTTGAAAAACATGGCTGCCAGGGGGCGTGGCAGTTTTCCTTATATGGCTTTAGTAAAACCTTGTTAACGCTCTAGAAGTCACATTTTTAGTCCAATCTTCATGAAACTTGGTGGGAACATGTGTCCCAATAAAATCTTGGACAAGTTCAAAAATTGTTCCGGTTGGATGAAAAACATGGCCACCAGGGGGCGAGGCAGTTTTCCTTATATGGCTATAGTAAAACCTTGTTAACACTCTAGAAGTCACATTTATTGTCCAATCTTCATGAAAGTTAGTCAGAACATTTGTTATAATGATATCTTGAACGAGTTTGAAAATGGTTCCGGTTAGTTGAAAAACATGGCTGCCAGGGGGCATGGCAGTTTTCCTAATATTGCTATAGTTAAACCTTGTTAACACTCTAGAAGTCACATTTTTAGTCCAATCTTCATGAAACTTGGTCAGAACATGTGTCCCAATAATATCTTGGAAGAGTTCGAAAATGGTTCCAGTTGAATGAAAAACATGGCCGCCAGGGGGCGTGGCAGTTTACCTTATATGGCTTTAGTGTATAGTAAAACCTTGTTAACACTCTAGAAGTCACATTTATTGTCCAATCTTCATGAAACTTAGTCAGAACATTTTTTCTAACGATATCTTGGATGAGTTTGAAAATGGTTCTGGTCTGTTGAAAAACATGGTTGCCAGGGGGCGGGGCAGTTTTCCTTATATGGCTATAGTAAAACCTTGTTAACACTCTAGAAGTCACATTTTTGGTCCAATGCTCATGAAACTTGGTCAGAATATTTGTACTAATGATATCTGGGCTGAGTTCGAAAATGGTTGAGATCCGTTAAAAAACATGGCCGCAAGGGGGCGTGGCATTTTCCCTTATATGGCTATGTAGTAAAAACTTGTTAACACTCTAGAAGTCACATTTATAATCCAATCTTCATGAAACTTGATCAGAACATTTTTTCTAACAATAGCTCGGCTGAGTTTGAAAATGGCTATGATTCGTTGAAAAACATGGCCGCCCGGGTGGGGGGACAGTTGTCCTTATATGGCT
>VMBQ01001779.1:141847-161588 GCA_007657795.1 Dreissena rostriformis
CCTATTGAAAATGGGTTACATCAGACCGTCCGTCTGCCGTCCCTGCATGCGTCCGTGCGTCCGTTAGACTTTTTCTTGTTTACGCGATAAACTCCACAGTTTTCATCCGATTCTTTTCAAACTTGTTCAGTCTTTATATTAATGAGGACTCGAACCCTTTTGAAAATGGGTTACATCAGACCGTCCGTCCGTCCGTGCGTACGTCCGTTAGACTTTTTCTTGTTTACGCGATAAACTCCACAGTTTTCATCCGATTTTTTTCAAACTTGTTCAGTGTCTTTATATTAATGAGGACTCGAGACCTATTGAAAATGGGTTACATCAGACCGTCCGTCTGCCGTCCCTGCATGCGTCCGTGCATGCGTTAGACTTTTTCTTGTTTACGGTATAAACTCCACAGTTTTCATCCGATTCTTTTCAAACTTGTTCAGTGTCTTTATATTAATGAGGACTCGAACCCTATTGAAAATGGGTTACATTAGACCGTCCGTCCGTGCGTGCGTCGGTGCGTGCGTAAGACTTTTTCTTGTTTACGCGATAAACTCCACAGTTTTCATCTGATTCTTTTCAAACTTGTTCAGTGTCTTTATATTAATGAGGACTCGCACCCTATTGAAAATGGGTAACATCAGAGTAAAAAGTCCAGAATTATCTCCCCTTGAATTTGTATTGGTCCGAGGCGTTTAAGTAGGTTGTTTAATTGGTTGCAATTATTAATTTAAAATTAAATAAAATATAAGCCATCTGATAATTCATTTGGCAAGGATGAAAGGATTTGTGTTTTCAGTATTCCCTTGCATGTTCACTTTCCATTCCATTGACATTCCAGCCAGTAGAGCAATTCAGGCCCTCATGGGCCTCTTGTTCCTTTTGCTCTCAGGTGAGCGCCTTAGGGCCTGATGGCCCTCTTGTAACTGATATGTGAGTGTTCTGTTTTTACTGATATGTGTGGTGTTCTGTTTTTACTGATTTGTGTGTTGTTCTGTTTTTACTGGTAGGTGTGTTGTTCTGTTTTTACGGGTATGTGTGTTGTTCTGTTTTTACCGGTATGTGTGTTGTTATGTTTTACCAGTTTGTGTTGTTCTGTTTTACCCGTATGTGTTGTTCTGTTTTACCGGTATGTTTTGTTCTGTTTTACTATTATGTGTGTTGCTCTGTTTTAACCATTATCTGTGTTGTTCTGTTTTACCAGTATGTGTTGTTCTGTTATTACTGGTAGGAGTATTGTTCTTTTTCGACCATTATGTGTGTTGTTCTGTTTTTATGTGTGTGTTCTGTTTTTACTGATATGTGTGTTGTTCTGTTTTTACTGATATGTGTGTTCTATTTTAACCAGTATGTGTGTTGTTCTTTTTTGACCAGTATGTGAGTGTTCTGCTTTTACTGATATGTGTGTTGTTCTGTTTTTACCAGTATGGGTGTTGTTCTGTTTTGACTGATATGAGTGTTGTTCTGTTTTTACCAGTATGTGTATTGTTCTGTTTTTTTACCATTGTGTATGTGTTCTGTTTTTACTGATATGTGTGTCTTCTGTTTTTACTGAAATTTGTGTGTTCTGTTTTTACCAGTATGTGTGTTGTTCAGTTTTTACTGATTCATGTGTGTTCTGTTTTTACCGGTATGTGTGTTGTTCTGTTATTACCAGTATGTGTGTTGTTCTGTTTTTATAGGTATGTTTGTTCTTCTGTTTTAGGGAAGGCCAGCAGTTGGCAAAATGGCTGATTGATAATAAAATCATCGAGCATATCTTTGGGCCCAATCTTCACATAGAGGTACAACTGCAGCCAATCCATATGTTTCGCTTCATTTAACAATTATTAAGGCTTCATCTAATTATTTTGGTGCACTTCAAAAGGTTACCTAGGTTACCGTTAGTTAATATAAGTTCATACTTCTTTGGTCTCGTGTCATGATACAATGATTTTTTTACCTCCGAGTCTCGCATCCTCACAAAAATCTCTGGGATGCAAAGTTTTGAATTATGTGAGTCCCAAAAATGCATTGAAATTTCTAAAAAATAATAAAGTTTAATATTTGGACTTGTTCTTTCAATTTGGGGACTCATAGATTTGCAAGTTATCAAGTCCCAGGACTCAGATGAGAAAATTTGTAAAAATATCACTGATGATAGCCAACAAGTTAGCTACACTTTCTGCTGTCATGGAATTTTCTTTTAATGAGAGGAAATGACTTCTGAACAAAATCCAGTCTAGGCAGAAAGTGTCATCCCAGATGAGCTTGTGCGGACTGCACCGGATATTAAGGGACAAACACTTAACGCACATGCATTAAGCCTGGTTTTCCCATCGCGGGGCTCATATGAATAGTGCTATTTGTGTTTCAGCTGATCAAGCAGAGTCAGATCATTCTCACCTTTCTGGCGATGGAGGGAAGAATCACCAACGAGCACATCGACTCCATCTGGGCAGCTGCACAGGTGGGCCTTTTGAAAATATAAGTATACCTCAAGGAGATTCATGACAATGTGTTTATACCCTCCAGTGGGGAAGTGGATGTGATGTGTACTGGAGTCATGATGGTATTCTGTCAGTCCATCTTTCTGTCTGTTTACATAAAATTGTCGGAAAAAATTCTCCTTTTCAAAGTTAAACATTCAAACTTACATGCATTGTTCAGTTTCATATAAGTTTTACAGCTAGTTTTATAATCCTCGACTAAACAAACTTACCGGTAGTTATGCTCCTTATTCAACTAAATTTTGTATTCTTACAACTAGCTACATATCATGACAAATGGCATCTGGGGTTTTCGTCACAACTGTGACAAATACTAGTTATGCGCTATTTTTAGAATGTGCTAGACTCATGAGCTTTTAGTTCTAGGTCCAGTTTGTGATTTGATGGTACAAATGATCTCCAAACTCATCAATTTAGGTTTTTAAATGAACCAATTTTATTTATTTTATAGTTTTGATTTTTAAATGATTAGAAAAACACGTCTTAACCACAAAATACAGTAGTACTATTAAAATTCATGGTCATATTGTCCTCTGACTAACAAATTTGCTTCTGGATAATAAATTGTAAAACATTAGTCTGATTAGAATAAATGTGATTTCATCCCATAATAGTTAAGTTTGTTTGATTCTTTAATAATTTAATAATTGAACACTTAAAATAAATCATAAATTGTTGCTGGCAGTTTCTATCTACTGTGAGACCCTTATTATTTTTCAAACATTAATTTTCATCTATTTCGTAAGTAGACCGATTGACGAATTTAAGTTCCTCACGAATAATTATGTCTAATGTTTAAACAAAATTAAGATTGAATTACTGTTGATATGAGACATGAAAATCCAATGTAATCCACGCATACGTACTGTGTCTGTTTCACAATCAAGATAAATCCGGTTTGAAGTGCAAAAAGAGCTTTTAAACTGGAATCTCCAATAAATCATAATACAAGTGTCTGAAAGCATCAAGCTTAGTTATGCCTCTATATGTGTCGTGTTCTGACAAAACTGGGTAAAATGGATGTGCGTTAAGTGTCATCCCAGATTAGCCTGAGCAGTCTGCACAGGCTAATCAGGAACCACAATTTCCACCTACACTGGATTTTCGTTAAGAAGAGACATCCTTTAAACGAAAAATTCCATAAAAGCGGAAATTGTCGTCCCTGATTAGCCTGTGTGGACTGCACAGGCTAATCTGGAATGACAATTTACGCACGAGCATTTTGCCCAGTTTTCTCAGAACACGCCACATATATTCTCTTTGGGCCCTGATTTCAGCTGAAGCATTGTGGGAAGCAGGTGTTTGAGCTTCTGATACCTCTCATCAAGAACCTGGAACTGCATCCCGTACAACACCTTCTGAAACTCGTGTCCAGTCTGGAAATAGCGGCACACACTGAGTCGGTGAGCGCCTCGTGTTTTGTTGGTAAAAAAAAGTGAAAAAAAAAATGTTTGTTAGAACACGGCAGAATCAATTTTGTTGGGATTTTAGTGTAACTTTGAGGCTGAATTTTTGCCTGTTTTTATGCCCCCTTTTTAAAAAAAGGGGGTATATTGTTTTTGGCCTGTCTGTCATTCTGTCCGTCGTTCTGTCTGTCTGTCTTAAAACTTTAACCTTGCTCATAACTTTTGCAATATTGAAGATAACAACTTCATATTTGGCATGCATGTGTATCTCATGGAGCTGCACATTTTGAGTGGTGAAAGGTCAAGGTCATCCTTCAAGGTCAAAGGTTAAAAAAAAATCAAAGCACTGCATTAGGGGGCATTGTGTTTCTGACAAACACATCTCTTGTTTTGCTCTTCTTTTTTTCCCCCCAATTCTATGAGAATTTCCCTTTATTTTAGAATTTCATAGCACTTTAGCATTTCACATTTAAATTAAGTGAGAAAAAACCTGATTACTGTCATATTTTCGTCCCCAAAATAAAAATACCTTGCTTCTTTTTTCCACTTATAAAGTCTGATTTTAATTATTCTTAACATTTGTTTAATATTAAATCATATGATAAAGCATAATTTGTGTGTTGACATAGAACATAGTTGCACTTTCAAATTGTATGTCACAGGGAAACGCTTGGTAAATTGAACACTTTGTTTCACGAACGCATACAAGTTTTGTTATTAAAAAAAAAACATTAAAAACAGCAACAAAACATAACATTAAAATATTTTATATTGTTTTTAATACAGACACTGTACCTGGCGTCTGCGTTGATCAAGTGCGTCTGGAACACATGCGCTGTGAGTCAGAGTCAGCCGCAGGCTTTGTTGTCCCCTCACCAAGCCTTGCGGCGCAGCAAGAGTGCTGAAGACATTGAAATGGGTAACTGACTTGAAATATTGCAATTTTGTTCATAAATTCAAGAACCAGGGCCTGTATTCACCAACCCATTCTTAGACTTAATACTACAGAATAGACTTGAAAGGAAGAAAAATATGCCCAGTGTTTGAATGTCTCTTCTTAGCGAAAGGCTTCCACTGTTGATAATGTCATAATGTTGAACATAAGATAAAGGTGGTTACCGATAATACCAAGTTTGACTCAAAGTAAAAGTAATTCTTTCATATTCCCATTTAAAGAATATTCTTTATTCTAAGACTTAAGTCTAAGAATTGTTTTGTTGAATACAGGCCCAGATTCTGCCTATTTTAAGCCGATTTCTAGCGATTAAAATGAACTAAGCATTTATCAGTCTATCAGGACATTTTTATCGAGGTCATGTTGCAATGTTTCAGTTGTTTCATGTGGAGAATTTACAATTGAACAGAGATTAATATCATCGGCAAATAAATATATCATGTAATCAATACTATTAACTTATTACAAAAATTGCTGAATTCTGTCCAATCTGTGCAATTCAGACTTGATTCTAAGTTGGGGTCCAACTTTCAATATAAATATCTAATAAAGACATTTTTTTTCTTTTGATTGTATTATCTACTTTTGCAATGTATTTGCTTGTTTTAATAGTTATTAATTCTCAGTTGTAGACAAGTCGAAAGGATCCTCTGACAGTCCTATGGAGAGGGGAGAAATTGCAAGAAAGGTTGGTTAAAAAATAACAGGCCTTTTGCAGATAATTTCGGAAAAAGTTCAAAGCTAAATTGGAAATTTATATCATGAAATTTCCAGAATAGGAAAAATTCCGATTGCTAAATCATGGATGAAAAAGTATTTTACAGTTGAAAACAAATTATTATGAATGTAACAGCACAAATATTTTTTATTTCACTATATTGTCTGGAATATATTAATCTATTATCAATATTAGTCTATTTTTAAAAACATAAACTCTCAATTTTAATTCTAATGTTTTGCAGCAGCCTGGTACCCCTGAAGAAGTGGATGTATCAGGCAAAGGCTGGGAGCCGAAACTGAAGTGGAAGCCAGGCCAGAGGCGCAGAGTTCTTGAGCGTAAATCTGAGAGCCAGGAGTCGGATGAGGGGGAGAGCGTCTTGGACAGTGAAGGTAGGGGCTGGGTTACATGCTTAAAGGGACCTTTTCACAGATTTTCGCATGTTTTGAAGTTTGTCATTAAATGCTTTAAATTGATAAATGTAAACATTGGAACTAAAGATTTCCAGTAAAAAAAAAAGTATTCCAAACCTGGGCTCGAACAACTGACCCATGGAGTAAAAGTCTAGCGCTTAGACCACTTGGCCAGCCGTGCTGACATGACACTGAATGTATTTTATTCCTAATATAAGCAATCCTAGCAATGTCATGCAAAATAACGTTTTCAACAGAACTTCCAAAATAATACAATTGTTTCGCTTTGAACGCTTTATAATTTTCAGGTTTTAACATAGTCAAAAGGTGCATATAATGGATATTTTAGAGCATGGTAAATGTTCAATATTACTGTTTCCTAGCAAAAAAAACATACAACGATAATTTGCAAATCTGAAACAATTTTTTTCAATTTTGTCAATTTATCAAAAAGCTTCATTTCAAACCAAAAGGTACTGATGAGCAGCAAACACAATAAAACCTTAACAGACTGCAAGTTACTCACAGGCTGTTCTGTTTTTTTGCTGGTTGCATAAAGCCATTTTCACTTTGCTTTGGAGTGGGAAATGCTTGAGAGGTGGGATGCAGCATGCTTTCTTTGTACTGGTGCAGGCTTACTCTGTTGGTTAAGGGCTCCACTACAAAAATCCGAGGACTGCCTTTCCATTCCTGGCCGGTCCACATAACTTGTGTGGTGTTTGGTCATAAATATAGGATCTGACATGAGTTGTCATATCATACCATATTTTATTAAATGAGTTCAGGAATTTTGTTAGTAAGCGAGCCTTTGGCGAGCTTACTAACAAATTTCCTGGACAAGTTTAATAAAATATGGTATGATATGACAACTCATGTCAGATCTTTTTTATCACATGCTTTTAAACTGAATAAAATACATCTTAATTGACCAAACAAATGGTGATAGATCTAAAAGTTGTTTACTATTGTGACGTCATTTCATGTTTACGACGTCATTTCACCAAAATAAAGCCATGCGATTGGTAAGTAATTGATTCTGTAGCCAATGAAAATGCTTAAAAATGTTGTATTACACATGTGTAATATAAAAAAATGCGTAATGTCTGTATTACGTTGAAAACAAGGTATAGCATGTGATAAAATTGTTTATAAGGCAAATTTTCTCATACCTCTGATATTGAAGTTTGTGCAGTCAGCACAGGCTAATCAGGGATGACACTTTCCGCCTAAACTGGATTATTGTTTGGAAGAGACTTCCTTTAAAGGATTTTTTTTAAGCTGAAAGTGTTGTCCCGGATAAGCCTGTGTTGACTGCACAGGCTTATCTGGGATTCCTGTTTTCCAAGAGGGCTGCTCATCAGCATGTTTTGAAGAGTCCGTTCACAATATATATGCATGTTTGGTTTCCCTCCCGTTCACAATACATATGCATGTTTGGTTTCCCTCCCGTTCACAATATATATGCATGTTTGGTTTCCCTCCCGTTCACAATATATATGCATGTTTGGTTTCCCTCCCGTTCACAATATATATGCATGTTTGGTTTCCCTCCCGTTCACAATATATATGCATGTTTGGTTTCCCTCCCGTTCACAATATATATGCATGTTTGGTTTCCCTCCCGTTCACAATATATATGCATGTTTGGTTTCCCTCCCGTTCACAATATATATGCATGTTTGGTTTCCCTCCCGTTCACAATATATATGCATGTTTGGTTTCCCTCCCGTTCACAATATATATGCATGTTTGGTTTCCCTCCCGTTCACAATATATATGCATGTTTGGTTTCCCTCCCGTTCACAATATATATGCATGTTTGGTTTCCCTCCCGTTCACAATATATATGCATGTTTGGTTTCCCTCCCGTTCACAATATATATGCATGTTTGGTTTCCCTCCCGTTCACAATATATATGCATGTTTGGTTTCCCTCCCGTTCACAATATATATGCATGTTTGGTTTCCCTCCCGTTCACAATATATATGCATGTTTGGTTTCCCTCCCGTTCACAATATATATGCATGTTTGGTTTCCCTCTCATTCNTTTAAATTTAACAATATGTGAATAATTGAAACACAATAGAATGTAAAGTGCTAAACAAACACACTGCAAAGGAGGTGGGAATTGCTCGCGTGCCTGCTAATTAATCCGCTGCAATTGATAGTTTACAATGCTAATCGCTATTGATCCACAGGGGGCATTACAGGGTGGTTATTGCCGATAATTTGCGATAAGATAAGCGGATTAGCCAAAACAGTGAAATGAAGTAAAACAAAACTGATGATTTGAGCATTTAATGCGTTCAACCAAAAATTGTGTTTTCTGCGAGAGTAACCGATTATTTATTTTGTAACTGGTTAACCTCCTAAAGAAACAGTTAACCAGTTAACCGATTAACCGTTGCCATCCCTACATTATACCTCATCATCAGTGTATTGATTGTTTTTCACGCTTTTTGTGTTGCCTGACTATGGTCAGGGGACATATAGGTGTTACTTCGTCTGCGGCGGCGGCGTCACACTTTTTTAAAAAGGCTCATAACTTCTGTGTCCCTTCAGTTATTGCTTTCATATTTGGTATGCATGTGTATCTGGACAACACTCATGGGTTTTGCTGTCGATCGCCACTGTCGCAAATGGCTCTAATTTTTTAAAAGTGGCTCTAATTTTTTAAAGTGGCGAATTAAAAAAAATCGGTAAAATCCTATCCGAAAATGTTATGTACTGCGAGTTGAAAGCACGCGACCGAGCATAAGAGGCCAGCGTCTGTCAGTTGTAAATATTAATTTACGAGGATGAAGCGACCTACAGTGCAGAGTGCAAATTGAAATCACTGAAGCGTGGAGGTGTTACAGAAGGTGTTTTTACTGCTATTGTCAAGTTTTATGGGGGTTATTATTGGATTAACGGCTCCTTTATGATGTTGAGCAATAAATTATGTACGGTAATACTGGGACAAAATGTCACGACGATCAATAATTATAACAATTATTAAGGCCGCTTTTTCTTTAATCAATGACATGGCAAAAGCATTTGATTTCTCCACAAAACACATGAAAACGTTTTTATTTGCAGAAATTGACTTTCACTTTCGCCCGATTTTCATGAAACAGTTTGTACATATTGCATTCAATCTAAATTTAAATAAATGTGTCATCATAAGATGCTTGCACATGGCGTCACATGATTTACACATGTTCCGTGGAAATTACCCCATCTGTATTTGACATCAAATAGAGACATATCACACAATTTACTGTTTGACGTCACTCTCATAGTGCAACTGTAACTGCTTATTTACTTTCAAAACATGGCGAACGTTTGTGTTTATGAAATTCTTACATCAGACTCTGTACTCGTAACTTCTTACTTAAACATCAGCTAATTCTATACATAATTTTCTGAGATCTAAAGAATGCTCGTTAAGTAGTGATCGAACCCGTTACCTCATGGGCGACACCATAATTATCAATTACAACTGTTTGACCAATTAATATTTTTATATGTGCAAAAGAACCAATGCTTTTTTACCTGCACAATGAATAATTTCAGATTAAGTAATGCTTAAATCTCATAATCTAATATTATATAAAAGAATTTAATGGAATGCTTAAATTAAAGAAACAACAACATAATAATTAAATAGTCTTATTTTTGGCATGGTTTTAAAAAGGTGCATCAAAAATCTGATCTTGTAGGTATAATATGAGTCGATGAGTTTGAAAATAACTTAGGATGTTGAACCAAACCATTTAACCCATTATTCAAGATAAACTGATGATGTCATTAATATTATGACATCACATTGAGTTGACTTGAGACTGTATTGCAGGAACAAATACCATGGAGATCAATAAAATGTGTGTGCAATAATGTATTAAGTTGACTTACTACTGTATTACAGGAATTTTTATTTTCAGAATGAGATAAGACTATATTGCTTTTAGAATATACACTATATTTAAGAATAAAGCAAAACTTTTTCTTGCAATTATATAAAACATGCTAACAGGTATAGAAATGCAATTAAGTTAATTTTGTAAAAATATGCAGTTAAGACAGTCTTGCGGGCAGCCATCGAACTGCTTGTTTACTTTCAAAACATGGCGAACGTTTGTGTTTATGAAATTCTTAAACAAATTTAGTGTCAATATTGGCTAGATAAGGTTTTTAAAATGTAATTTGTTTGTGCATTTTGTGCATTCTAGTTTTAGGTCATTATGCCACAAGGTCAAATGACCTGACAAGTGTACTGAATGTCCCGATTGCAGATTTAATTGGTCCTATTTAAAAGTTATAAAGTAATTTAGTGGCAACAGTCCTGCTCACTGCCTTAAGTGTTGAACAATAACGTGTCCCTGTCAAATGCCCTGTCAAATTTTTAGAATTGTCCTGTGTTTGCCTGTGAAAAATAATGGCATGTATACCTGCTATTAAACAAGCCTCATTCTTAAAAAAACTGGGTTAAATGCATGTTCGTTAAGTTTTGTCCAAGATTAACATGTGAAGACTGCATTAGCTAATCTGGGAAGTCGCTGTCCGCTTTTATGGATTTTTGTTTGTTTAAAGGGGGTCTCTTCTAAACGGTAATCTTATGTAGGCGGAAAGTGTTGTCCCTGATTAGCCTGTGCGGACTGCACAGGCTAATCTGGGACGACACTTTACGCACATGCATTAACCCCAGATTTCCCAGAACAAGGCTAAACTATGTTTGTGGCTCCCCTCCTAGGACATGGACACTGCTGCTATAGCGGCGGCCATTGTTGCTGACAGTGACGTTAGGGTAGCTGGTGACAAGGGAGAACAAACAGAAATCTACGACTGTTCACACATCGGTGAAACTTCTCCTAAAAAACGCCAACGTCATACAGGGTGAGTGTTTGTGTTGCTATGGTGAATTTGGGATGTAAATGCAAATTTTATCTCCTGGATTTGCAGCTTAGATGATAAGATTTAAACAAAAGAACTGTCAGAATGCATACATTTAATTAATAATTATAGTCTTGGTTATGGTCTAAATCAGAAGGCCAGTCACATCAAAAAAGTAAGAGTAGCCAATGAAGCTTTTGTTCCAATAATATATTCTTATAGAACTAAAGAATTTCAGGGCTCATCCTTGGCTAAAAAAAATCAAATTTCAGCCGAATGATACTAACGACACTGAAATTCTTCTCCATTTTGCTATTTTATTGAGCATTATGAAGAATAGATTTTTCTTAGGCCAAATTTTCAAATTTATAGCCTGTGGCTACTTTGGCGAATGGCAATATAATGGATCAGATTGTTGTTCACTTTCCTGGCAATGAGTGTACATGGCAGTGACATAGGATTGAACCTAACTGTGCTGACAAGATTGCTCCATCCTCAGTGAAATGATCAACTGAGCCCTTTATGGGAAAACTGAGCTTAATGCATGTGTGCATAGTGTTGTCCCAGATTAGCAATTGCAGTCCGCTAAAGTGGATTTTTGTTGAGACTTCCTTAAAACAAAAAATTATACAACAGCACAAAGTATCTTCTCTGATAAGCCTGTGTAGGCTGTATAGGCTCATCTCGGACGATACTTTACGCACACACATCATGCCCTGTTTTCCCAGAACGCTTCTCAATTTGTTATTTTAACCACTGTAATTATTTATCTCCATGATACACGCTTGTCTCCCTGTTGGTTTAAACATATTTATTCTAGAATGTATTCACAAGATATGTTACAAACATCTTAAGTTTATAGGATTGGAACGGTAGCAAAGCTAGTAGGTTTCCTTTCCTCAGTAATATATTAACAAACATAGTGACGGTAATTTGCATTTTAGACACAAAACAATGAATAATGATTTGTTTTTAAAATGTTAGCGCCTTCCAAAGTGGGGAGATGAGTGTGGACGACGGCAGCTGTCACAGCTCGCGCCTGAGCAACAAGTCCGAGAAGAACATGGCCGACTTTGACGGGGAGGACCTACAGAGCGATGACGAGCTGTCGCAGATCAACGCACACGCACCCTTCGGCCACCTGTCCAGCATGGCGTCCATGTACCACACGCACATGCCACATGGTAGGCAGAAACTTTGTAGTGGTGATTTGGGAAAAGAGGAGGATAGGTGGTGGTGGTGATCATGAGGATGATGATGATGATGATGATGTAAAATACAGGGCTCGAATTAAACACTTGCAAACGGGCCATTTGCGAGTTAATTTTAAAAAACGCGTATAAAATGTGAGTGCAAAATTTAGGTACTCGCCATTATTTGCGAGTTTGGGAAAAAAACAAACAAATGTGCAGATTTACAAAAAATAATCGTCTGAAGATCGGAAGATACAGTGGTACGTCTCGGTACGTCTCTGGGGCATAGTTCTTTCTGGATATGTAAATATCTGCCTTTATCGTACTCGATATGTTTTGGAGAAAAACATAAACCCAAAGAAATTAACGACTGGCTGTGTTAGAATTAAAATTTGAGAAGCGCAATAGCTAATCATGAAATAGAAAACTATTCGCGAGTAAACTTTATACACCGGAGGTGACCGGAGTTCATAACGCTGCCGACTATTTGACTTACACTAGTCACGTGACGTTACCGGTCAAATGTCAACTAATAAAAAAATATCAAGCTTTTTTTGTGGCGAAATCCTCCGTCTCCTGTGTGGAAGACTGACAATCCAACTCCGAGGTCGAACCTGATAAAAAGAAATGCATAAGAAGCAATCCTAGCATAAAAACAGTAAAGAATGGGAAGATGAACTAAAAATAATCTTACATACAGAGAGAGTTTGTATTGCGAGTTTGAAAGAAAAAATGCGAGTTCAAATTTTAACAACGAGCAATTTTGTGCGAGTTGAAAAAAAGAAATAATTCGAGCCCTGAAAATACCACACCATATAGCATTAATTACTTTTATTTTTACTTAAAGCTGTTGTGTGAAACCATTGTCTAAAACCGGTATACATAGTCATTACCCAATAACGCAAATTATATGGTATGGTTGTAAAAAGGCATGATCAAAGTGTCACCGGGGCAGAATTCTGGTGAATACATGTTAAATAAACCGTCCGAAAATTTAGCATCATTAATTATGGACAAAAAACCCATATGTCCGAAAATTAAGAGTCTATAAAAATAATTATTTTAGCTTAAAACGTTGGTGGCCAAAAATTTAGAGTGTCCGAAAACTTAGAAATATTACTGTAAGTCAGTTTTTTTTATAGAAATATAGCTAGGTCATGGGTGTTAATATTTCAGTGATTAACCAGCGCCCACAGAAGGAGCCCCCCGCTCACTCAGCCATGCTGCCAGCGTGTTCAGACTTCAACTTCAAGGATGTGTGCAAGCCAGGCAGCACCCTGCTCTGGGACCTGGTGCAGGACGATAGAGCTGTAAGTACACACATCATACAAGAGCATACTTTTGAAGTTTTTGGATGTCTTCAAATGTGGAAGAATATCAGCATTTGGGGTTGTATTTAATTGCTGCGATGTAAGTTTGTTTTAGTCAGTTACATATGGAATATTCAAAAAGCTGTCAGACGGTCACACGGATTCTTTGCTAATAAATATTGGAGCCGCTTGACATTTGTCGGTCTTGTCATATTTCTCAACCAAGTTCAAAATGACCAACTGCTGTTATGTGTTGACATAGAAGCTCAGAGCTACTGGTTTAAAGCAGCATAATTGGCAACACTTGTGTATAATTTGAACCTTATTCTGATCAAAATGGTCCGCACAGTCTCATCAGGAACAATACTTTCCGCCTAAACTGGATTTTTGTTTAGTAGACACTTTCTTCAAATGAAAAATTCCTTAAAAGTGGAAATTGTTGTCCCTGATTAGCCTGTGCAGACTGCACAGGCTAATTAGGATGACACTTTACGCACATGCATTAAACCCAGTTTTCCCAGAACAAGGCTCATATTGATCTCCATGTTGCTTCTATGCAGCACTTACTCCCGGAGGGTCTGGCGATGGATGCCGAGAAGGTGCTATGTAGCCTCGTGTGTTTCTGTACGGACAGACGCATCAAGAAGAAGTTTGTGGAGGCGTGCGTTGAGAACTTGGCCAACCACAGGTCGGGATAATAGTTATCAAATCTTTCCATTGAAAGCTTAACAAGCTTATCTGCATATGGAGGGCATGATTTTTCTGCCTAAACTGTCTTGTTTTGAGTTTCTGTATCGGCATATGGAGGGGTATGATTTTTCCGTTTCAGCTTACTGTTTTTTAGTTGTAGTAAAACCCAAATAAACAAACAAACAAGCACAACTTTTGTTACAGATACAATGTAGGTTGACCCTGCTTGTGTGCTAAGAAGACTAATTGGCCAATATGGCTTGATGTTGACATGCCGCTGATTTTGTTTGTTAATAAAAATCAAACTACAGTTTGAATGTGTCTGTTTAGAAATGGAAAGTTATTACAAATTATTGATAATAAATTGGCGAATTTAGGAATGACATGCATGCATCCTGGCAGTCAAAATTGACAGCCTCAAGAATATATAAATTAATCTTTCAGGTAGAATTGTTAATTTGTGTTAACCATAGAAATCACATTAGATGAGCATTGAATTATCAAATAACAATTAAGTTGGCTTATTGTTGTTTTATGTTCCAGTATTAAAGAATATGCCTAACATAACCAATTAAAATAAAATCCTTAGACAATTAACCTTAGACAAACAGAAAAGCTGAGCAAAATATTATTTTTATCATCTAGTGAATTTGCTTTTTGCATTTTTACAACATCTAAAGTACTGGTTAGTTTTCAATTATTTCTAGGTCAGTTGTGGTGTCCCTGCGTCTGCTAATTAAGATCATCAGCAATTTTATTTGTTTTCATCAAGTTAATTAGTTTGTTGCAACAACCAAAATACTGGTTTGTTTTCAATATTTTCCTAAGTCAGTTGTTGTGTCACTTCGCTTTTTACAACATCCAAACAAATGCTTTTTATTTTTTACCAGGTCAGTTGTGGTGTCGCTGCGTCTGCTACCGAAGATCATCTGCTCGTTCCAGCAGTACCGCAGTGACACCAACTGTCACCCCATCACGCAGTGGGCGGAGAAGGAGCTCAACCTCATGGCCCATTTCTTCATTGACCTCGTGCACTACACAGAGAAGTACAGGGAACAAGGGACCCCCCAGAATGCATTGTGTGTTTTTATATTTTGCTTGTAGAGTTATGAAGAGTGTTTCTGTACTATGCATATGTTTGGTTGACATTTGATATTTTAATAAAGATGTTGGTACTTTATTGTGCCTAACTTACAGATGGGGGATGGTGAGAGATATAGATTTGCTCTTGTCCGTTTCCGTCAACTTGATTTTTGGTGTAGCATGTAAAAACTTTTGTTAATTCTCTATATATATTTTTTTTTTAAATAGGGATAAGGGATATGTCTGCATGTCATAGCATATTCTTCTTACAGGGGGAATCATCAAAAAAGTTAGAAAAAAAAATAAAAAAAATCTCATTTTGTGGGATATGTTAGTGAAAATATCTTTTTGTACTAATAAATGAACTAATTGGGCATAATATGATTATTTAACACCAAATATACTTACATGCAGCCCTTTTTTAGCTCACCTGAGCACAACGTGCTCATGGTGAGCTATTGTGATCGCCTTTTGTCCGTCGTGCGGTGTCAACATTTACCGTGTTAACACTTTAGAGGTCACATTTATTGTCCAATCTTTATAAAACTTGGTCAGAACATGTGTCCCAATAATATCTTGGACGAGTTCGAAAATGGTTCCGGTTGGTTGAAAAACATGGCTGCCAGGGGGCATGGCAGTTTTCCGAATATGGCTATAGTAAAACCTTGTTAACACTCTAGAAGTCACATTTTTAAACCAATCTCCATGAAACTTGGTTGGATCATGTGTCCCAATAATATCTTGGACAAGTTCGAAAATGGTTCTGGTTTGATGAAAAACATGGCCGCCAGGGGGCGGGGCAGTTTTCCTTATATGGGTATAGTAAAACCTTGTTAACACTCTAGAAGCCACATTTATTATCCAATCTTCATGAAACTTTGTCAGAACATGTGTCCCAATAATATCTTGGACGAGTTCAAAAAATGGTTCCAGTTGAATGAAAAACATGGCCGCCAGGGGGCGGGGCAGTTTTCCTAATATGGCTATGTAGTAAAACCTTGTTAACACTCTAGAAGTCACATTTATAGTCCAATCTTCATGAAACTTAGTCAGAACATTTGTTCTAACGATATCTCGGATGAGTTTGAAAATGGTTCTGGTCTGTTGAAAAACATGGCTGCCAGGGGGCGTGGCAGTTTTCCTTATATGGCTATAGTAAAACCTTGTTAACACTCTAGAAGTCACATTTTTGGTCCAATGCTCATGAAACTTGGTCAGAATATTTGTACTAATGATATCTGGGCTGAGTTCGAAAATGGTTGAGATCCGTTAAAAAACATGGCCGCAAGGGGGCGTGGCATTTTTCCTTATATGGCTATGTAGTAAAACCTTGTTAACACTCTAGAAGTCACATTTATAATCCAATCTTAATGAAACTTGATCAGAACATTTGTTCTAACAATAGCTCGGCTGGGTTTGAAAATGGCTATGATTCGTTGAAAAACATGGCCCCCGGGGGGGGGGCAGTCGTCCTTATATGGCTATAGTGAAAACTTGTTGACGCTATATAATAGCCACATTTATTGGCAAATCTTCATGAAACTTGGTCAGAACATTTGTCCCAATGAAATCTTGGCAGAGATTGAAACTGGGTCATATGAACTCAAAAACTAGGTCACTAGGTCAAATATAAAAAAACATGTTAAAAGTCACTTTTTTGGTCCAATCTTCATGAATCAGCTTGCATTTTTCAGAATAGTCTAGTTCCTTTTGCTCTCAGGTGAGCGCCTTAGGGCCTGATGGCCCTCTTGTTTCGTTTAATATTAAGTTTAAGATACAACTTCCATGCAGATGATAAGAAATTGAAGAAAGTCAGATCTCCCACAGAAGTGGTTCAGAATGATAGAATTTACTGCGTCGGTTCTGATGCATGGATAGTTTGTGTAAAATATCACCAAACTTATCACCAAAAATCACAAATATATTTACCAGCCAGCGGACTGCACCGGTTAATCTGGGACAACACTTTACGCACATGCATGTAGCCCCATTTTCCCAGAATGAGGCTCAAATTATAGTACTCAAATGTGCGTAGAAAATATCGGCATGGTTTTATTCTGCTACAGGTACGACCACAAAGAGGAGGTTCAAGTGAGATTGGCGTTCCTGGCCGCCCTGTTTTCTTCCACGTGTTCCACAGATACCTTCCGTATGTAGACAGTTTCTAGTATTACCAATTGTGCATATTGTTTCCAATGGCTAGTTTCAATGTTTTAATTTGTGTTTTGGTTGGCATTAACAATGAAATACATTTTAATGGCGAAATTATTTTAATTTTATGAAAAAGACATTTCTTTAAGACCTACTGTTTGGGTGATAATATTCCTATATGGTTTCTATATATTTAGGAGGACATTGATTTGTCAGCCTATAATCGTTTAATCTTCAAAGTCCATTAATTTTGTTGATTATATTCCTATGTTATTATCCCCCGCCTAAGGCTGAGAGATACAGAATTGGCATTGTCCGTATGTCTGATTTGCACCCATCCATAAACAAAATGTGTGTGGCGGGGGATATCAATTGAACGAATGTGCTTGTTCCTTTATGTTTCCTTGAAGAAATTAATTGTCAGCGTGTTATCCTTGATTTTCAGGGTTGAATCTGGAGCATTGATTGTCAGCCTGTAAGCCTTAATTTTCAGGGTTGAATCTGGAGCATTGTTTGTCAGCCTTTAAGCCTTAATTTTCAGGGTTGAATCTGGAGCATTGATTGTCAGCCTTTAAGCCTTCATTTTCAGGGTTGAATCTGGAATATTGATTGTCAGCCTTTAAGCCTTCATTTTCAGGGATGAATCTGGAGCATTGTTTGTCAGCCTTTAAGCCTTCATTTTCAGGGTTGAATCTGGAGCATTGTTTGTCAGCCTTTAAGCCTTCATTTTCAGGGTTGAATCTGGAGCATTGATTGTCAGCCTTTAAGCCTTCATTTTCAGGGTTGAATCTGGAGCATTGATTGTCAGCCTTTAAGCCTTAATTTTCAGGGTTGAATCTGGAGCATTGATTGTCAGCCTTTAAGCCTTCATTTTCAGGGTTGAATCTGGAGCATTGATTGTCAGCCTTTAAGCCTTAATTTTCAGGGTTGAATCTGGAGCATTGATTGTCAGCCTTTAAGCCTTCATTTTCAGGGTTGAATCTGGAGCATTGATTGTCAGCCTTTAAGCCTTCATTTTCAGGGTTGAATCTGGAGCATTGATTGTCAGCCTTTAAGCCTTCATTTTCAGGGTTGAATCTGGAGCATTGATTGTCAGCCTTTAAGCCTTCATTTTCAGGGTTGAATCTGGAGCATTGATTGTCAGCCTTTAAGCCTTCATTTTCAGGGTTGAATCTGGAGCATTGATTGTCAGCCTTTAAGCCTTCATTTTCAGGGTTGAATCTGGAGCATTGATTGTCAGCCTTTAAGCCTTCATTTTCAGGGTTGAATCTGGAGCATTGATTGTCAGCCTTTAAGCCTTCATTTTCAGGGTTGAATCTGGAGCATTGATTGTCAGCCTTTAAGCCTTCATTTTCAGGGTTGAATCTGGAGCATTGATTGTCAGCCTTTAAGCCTTCATTTTCAGGGTTGAATCTGGAGCATTGATTGTCAGCGTGTAATCCTTGATTTTCAGGGTTGAATCTGGAGCAGGTGGACTCGCTGTGGAGTTGCCTAGCAACGGACCCCAAGTGCTGCGATGATTGGCTGAGCTGGCTGCTCACCCAGGCCAAGAGCAAGGACCATCATGCACTGTGTCTCGAGACGTTCAAACATCTCTTCCTAGAAAAGGTTTGTGTTCACTGCCATCAGAATTTTATATTTGCGTATGGTTACCTTACCAACAAAGTTTGATAGGAAACGAAGATACTTTCAAAACGCATATGTATATTGCTCAAATTCAATTAACAAAATTGTATAATTATACCTTGATATAATAAATTCATACATAATTATGTTAAATGATATTTTCACAAAATATGGTACGATGCCCCAGTCCCATTCACCATGGACTCAGCCAAATGCAACACTGTATATTAGCCTCGCTCTGAGAGAATGGGGTTTAAAGCATGTGCGTGAAGTGTCGTCCCAGATTAGCCTGTGAAAACTGCACATGCTTATTAGCAACAACACTTTCTGCTTTTATGGTATTTTTTGTTAAAATAAAGTCTCTTCTAAGCCAAAATCCAGTCTAGCAGAAAGTTTCGTCCCTGATAAGCCTGTGCAGGGTGCACAGGCTAATCTGAGACGACACTTTATGCACATGCATTTAACCCTGTAGTTCTAAATCGAGGCTCATATGACTGATAACTTTGAGGTTGCCATTGTAGATGCCTCGCCTGAGTGCCCCGTCGATGAGCATGACCGGCCTGAACCTGTTCCAGCAGCTGTCCCAGCTCTCCAGGCTAGCCAACGCCTCCAGCGACGTATCCCTGCCTGAAGATAAGGTGAGAGCCTTGTTATTACTAAGCTGATTTCCTCCCTTTCAATGTAAAAATAATTTTACAAATAGTTCTAAACTTTGCTGGATTTATGTATAAATGAAGATTTTAGTTGAACCCTGTAAGGGGGGTAGGGCATTTTCCTCCCCTGATTTGGTTTTCGAATCACACTCCTGTATTAAGCCGGGTCAAGGTCACACTCCTGTATTAGGCC
>VMBQ01001779.1:165480-177005 GCA_007657795.1 Dreissena rostriformis
TGCATAGTTGAGATTGACCCTAATGTCATAAGAGAAGTTCAGTATCAATTTGAAGTGAATCCGTGTAGAAATGAAAAAATTATAGTAAATGGAAATTTTTGGTGGGTGTGGCCTATGTGGGCGGGGCGCCCCAGGGTTGGGAATGGGGCCATGCATGGTTGAGATTGACCGTATTGTCATAAGAGAGGTCCAGTATCAATTTGAAGTGAATCGGTGTAGAAATAAAGAAGTAAATGTAAAATAACCTAAAAAAATGAGTGATAATTTCTGACGCGGCCCCACCCCAACCCCTATAACTTTTGACCCAGGGGTCAGATCAAAATTCCAAATAGTGCAGGGTCGCACATATGCTCATAGCTACCATGTGTGTAAGTTTCAAGGTTCTAGTGCTAATAGTGTTGGAGGAGATAGTGGCCAGGACGGACGGACGGACAGACTGACAGACAGACGGACGGCGGAGATCACCACAATATCCCCACCTTTTTTTCAAAAAGTGTGGGGATAACAAAGATTTATATGCCTAATTCATTATCCAGAGACTCATGGCATAAACTTGTTTGAAAGCTTTCAGATTGCTAAAAACCAACAATAATTAGACCTTTATCACTATGTTTATGGACATTACTAGAGTATGTTAGTTAAAACATAACCTACAAAAGTCCCGTGTTTCTTTATGATTGGAAATCCACCACTATTCCAGACACAGCTTGAGATGTCCTCTACTGACCTTGTGGCTGAACTGCGGGCGGAGGTCACCCATTGGTGGGAGCAGCTCCAGAAGCAGCAGATACTGGCCAATCAGCAGAGAGAGGCCAGCGGCATAGGTAGGGGGCGCTGCAGGGGTATTAAGTTCCATTTTGGGGCTGCCTTCCCATGCGTTAGAAATACGTTGTTGCCCTTTATTATTAATCACTTTGTTTACCCTTTTTTTACCTATAAAATCCACTACAGAGAGTAGGATTTGTTGTTATTTGTTTGGAAAAATATTGAAAAATTGACACAGTCATCACTTTACTGCAGAATGAATTAAATATTAGTACAGAAATAAACACTGATAACAACAATTAAAAAATTGTGATGCAATATTTATTAAAATAATAATTAGTCCCTTTGAAAGCAGTTTAATAAAAGAGAAAAAAATATGTTATGAAACGAGTTTATGTAACAATAAATTTGCAGCAGGCTTTGACATACACTGGATATTACGATTGACCTCTTGCAGGAAGCAGTCTGCTCACGCCGATACTGGGAGCCATGCTTGGGGATGGACCAATCAGAATGATCATGCTGGGACAGGAACTCACCTGTGATGTGGATGAGAAGACGCTGTCTGAGGTCCAGTTTAAAGACGGCCAGGTAGTAGAATGGATGAACGGTTAGAATCAGTCCCGGATTACCAATAAGGCAGAGTAGGCAACGGCCTATGGGCCTTGTGACTTTAAGGTGCCACATAACACGAAAGATTTCTTTGATTTACTTACTTAGCCTGCAACACGGTATTCTCGCGGTACTAAACTTAACAGTATTATAATGACATTTTAAACCTCTTGTTTCCAAAGAGTTTCACTGCTTTCACGGTGCTTTATCCGGCACTGCTTAGAATTTTACATGTTATTTTGATCATAGTTGCCTGCATTTTTTTCCTCAATATTTATTATGTAAGTGATGTATGTTTTTATATTTCATTGTAAGGGCCATTGGCTTATTTCTGTCCCTGATTGATGGGTTCTGTTAATAACTTGATTTTCATCTAGAAGACACTTCTTTGAAACGAAAAATTCTACAAAAGCGGTAAGTGTCATCCCTGATAAGCCTGTGCAGACTCCACAGGCTAATCTGGGATGACACTTTACCCACTCACATTTAGCCCGTGTTTTTCCTAGTTTTTGCGAATAAGAGGCTCATACATAAATTTTGACCGAATTTCAGATCTGAAATCAGAATTCATCATCATAGTTGTGGTATGAGTTGAATGATAAGCTTATATTACATTGTAGATATTGTTGGTGTCTGTCGGTGCAAGCAGACAGACGCGCAAGATGGACGGCTCCATTCCGTCTGCCAGCTTGCCGGTTCCCCCCAGGGAAAAGCTACCCATGATGCTCCTGAACCAGGAACCATACTTTGACCAGCTGTTCACCATGCTGGAGAAGCTGAGTCGGCTGGATTTAGCTCCCCTGAATATGGTAATACAATGAGCTCCCCTGAATAAGGTAAAACAATCTTCCTGGTTGTTTAACCTGTTGAAGTAATGATTTGAATTATATTTAGATGACATCAATTTAAGTGCAAAAATTATATTTCAAATACCCAGAGTTATCCGCTTACAAGTGTTATATCAGTCACACACAGGTATAAAAATGCTGTCGTATTATTATGCCCGGTTTAAAAAAAAAAGGGGGTATATTGTTTTTGGCCTGTCTGTCTGTCTGTCATTCTGTCTGTCTGTTTGTCCAAAACTTTAATAAATATTAAAGTTTTATCTTAACTTTTGCAATATTGAAGAAAGTATCTTCATATTTGGCATGCATGTGTATATCATGGAGCTGCACATTTTGAGTGGTGAAAGGTCAAGGTCACCCTTCAAGGTCAAATGTATAAAAAAAAATATAAAAAAAGCTGGTTTGCGCTCTGTCCGTCTGTCAGTCTGTCAGCCCGTCAGTCTGTCTGTCTGTCACACTATTCTGGATCCTGCGATAACTCTAAAAGTTTTTCATATTTTTTCATGAAACTTGAAACATGGACAGATGCCAATATGGAGATTTTGCACGTCATATCGTTTTGTTTCTATGTCAAGAATTCTGGTTGCTATGGCAACAAATATTAAAAAAAAAAAATGNAAATCTGACAATGGTGGAGCCGGTAGGGGACATCATAGCTTTGCAATAGCTTGTTTTAATATGTAATGCACCAAATATCAAATGCACATAATAGTTTGTGCACACACTATCTCATACATGCACTATCCAGGGGTGCGATTTCTCTTCCTTTCAGCTGATTTACTCCCTTTCAATGTCAAAATAATTTTACAAATAGTTATAAACTCTATTGGGTCTCTTTACAAATTGAACCCTGTATGGGGTTTTAGGGCATTTTCCTCCCTACGGTGGTTCTTAAATCACACCCCTGACTATCACATTCACAAGTTGACCTCACAAGACTTCGCTGTGGTGTAGGAGACATGGTGTCTGCCTAGCGACCGGGAGATCACGGGTTCGATCCCCAATGTGGGAGCGTTCTTTTGATTGTTTCCAACGACACCAAGTACTGGTTATTAGTTCCAGAAAACTGTAAACAGACTGGATAGTGTTTCAATAAGCCTTAGGCTTTAAATGCAATCGAGCTAAAATAACTGAGCATCGCTCTGTGAAAAGGGGGTTAAATGCATGTGTGTAAAGTGTCGTTGCAGATTAGCCTGTGCAGTCCACACAGGCTTACCAGGGACGACACTTTCTGCTTTTATGATATTGTTTGGTTCAAAGAATATCTCTTCTTAGCAAAAATCTAGTTTAGGAGGAAAGTGTCGTCCCTGATTAGCCTGTGCGACTTTTCACAGAGCAAGGTTCAAACTAAACAAGTTGACCTTTGTGTTCTGTGTTTTTCCTAGGAGAGTCAGGAGAGACTGAGCCAGCAGACTAAGGCCACGGTGCTGTCCAGGAAGGTCTGGGAGCTGCTCATGCTGCTTCCCACCAACCCAGACGTACTCGTGGGCTTCAGGAGCATCACCCGCACCCAAGAGACAGTAAGCGGGNATTGACCCCACTATTGTAATGTAGTGAACATCTTGGCTTTGACACAATTTTCTTATCCGCTCTGTTTGCTGCGTGTTCAGATCAGTGGCATGGACCAGCTGTGGGAGATAGCCCTGCGTGCGCTCAACTGTGACGTGAGCATGACGGCCATCCAGTACCTCAACACCTACTACATCGGCTACGGCACTGGCATGCTGGAGAAAGAGGAGGAGTTTGTGTGTCGATGCATGAACAACCTCGTACGGGCCACCGATGCAATTCTACAGGTAGTCATGCTACTTCATTAAGATTTGCTTAGCTCATATATAATCAACTTTGTAAATGTCAAAAATACAATCGTAAACATTTGTACGTAAGATTTTTTGACATTTATTTGCTAAACTAGTCTTATTCTGTGTTCTTAAGATTATTAATGTAAGAATATCAATTGCAAAAATATGCGTAGAAGTCTTTAGCCATTGTTTTTTAATTGTATATTCTTATGTAATACCTTGACATGTTTCAGATTACAGGATCATTTTTTTTGTATTCACATCATTTAGTTCATCTCCAATCCAGCTCTATTAGTTTAGCAGGGATGTGATTTCTCCTCCTTACAGCTGATTTCCTCCCTTTCATTGTCAAAATTAATGTACAAATAGTTATAAACTTTGCTGGATCCATACACAAATGAAGAGTTTAGCTGAACCTCGTAAGGGGGTAGGGCATTTTCCTCCCCTGAGGTGATTCTTAAATCACACCCCTGTTTAACCTTAGTTATTATAATATTGAAAAAACTTTGCTTCTCAATTTGAAGCATTTGTTAGCAAAACAACAACATTAATTTCCCAATTTTAGTTAAAACGCTGCGATTTTTCCCAATCGAAAGGGACCCGGCCCCATTCCCAAAATGGTGACAAAAAACACTGGGGTTGGAAAAGAAGCCTTTAAAATATGAATCTATTAAGAAAGGTCTTTAATTTAATTGGATTTTCTAAGGGACTACAAAGGCGTCAAAGTGCGTATCTAAGTGGTTAAGGGTTAATTGCAGTATAAATATCTCCAGGATCCCGAGACAAGTCTCATGGTGATACAGCGCGGTCTGGAGCTCATGAAGAATCACCTGGACCTGTTCAAGAGACGCTACGCCTTCCACCTGCGCGCCTGGCACATCCATGGCAACGGCATCGTCAGCCACCAGAGGAGCCTGCTGGACAAGCACTCCACCACAATCCGTATCTCCCTACAGCCTGCAGGCATGGGCGAGAAAGTAGGTCACCGGGCGTGTATTCACTTAAGATTTACAGCTGAACTTTTTTATCTCAAAATCTAAAGATTCATTCCAGATTGCAAGTCTTTTTATTTCATATAAAATATTGTTGTAAAAAAATTAACTATCAGATAAGTTGAAGTGATTTTTCAGTCTCTATCTGTATTTTCTATCTGTGTTAATCTTAAGTGTCAACATGTTCCCCAGTTCACACTTGAAAGTGGTCTAATCACGAACTGCTGTCACCAAAGTTATTCACACTTTGCAAACATGTGAACTCTTGCTTGCTTATTAAGTCTTTGATTTGTCATGTGTCATTGTTTAATTTAAATATCGCCATGAGTTGAAGTTAAGGACTTTAATCATTACTTATGCATACAAAACATAATAAAAACAAAGATTTATATGCCTACTTCATTATCCAGAGACTCATGGCATAAACTTGTTTGAAAGCTTTCAGATTGCTAAAAACCAACAGTAATAAGACCTTTATCACTATGTTTATGGACATTACTAGAGTATGTTAGTTAAAACATAACCTACAAAAGGCCCGTGTTTCTGTATGATTGGAAATCCACCACTATTCCAGACACAGCTTGAGATGTCCTCTACTGACCTTGTGGCTGAACTGCGGGCCGAGGTCACCCATTGGTGGGAGCAGCTCCAGAAGCAGCAGATTCTGGCCAATCAGCAGAGAGAGGCCAGCGGAATAGGTAGGGGGCGCTGCAGGGTAATTAAGTTCCATTTTGGGGCTGCCTTCCCATGCGTTGAAAATACGTTGTTGCCCTGTATTATTAATCACTTTGTTTACCCTTTTTATGTCCACCAGTATATACTGGGGGACATATTGTTTTTGCCCTGTCTGTCTGTCTGTCTGTCTGTCTGTCTGTCTGTCTGTCTGTCTGTTGGTCTGCTGGTCTGTCTGTTTGCGCCAACTTTAACATTGGCCATAACTTTTTCAAAATTGAAGATAGCAACTTGATATTTGGCATGCATGTGTATCTCATGGAGCTGCACATTTTGAGTGGTGAAAGGTCAAGGTCATCCTTCAAGGTCAAAGGTCAAATTTATGGGTCAAAATCGCTCAAAAGTGGACATAGTGTTTCACAAACACATCTTGTTTTANGCACCCAAGAGACAGTAAGCGGGCATTGACATGGGTCCTAGTTGTGTTGTTAAATAGGGTTCCTATAGACCTTGTTAAGTGCTTGAAAATCAAAGTTTACCTTGAAAGTGCTTAAAAACGTGGGTCCTAGTTGTGTTGTTAAACAGGGTTCCCTGACCTTGTTAAGTGCTTGAAAATCAAGGTTTACCTTGAAAGTGCTTAAAAATGATCTGAAGTGCTTGAAGTGCTTACTTTCAAACATTGTCTTGAAAAGTGCTTAGAAAATGCTTGAATTTGGCTAGAAAAGTGCTTGAAAATGAAATCATGACAATTAAAAGTGTTGAAACCATATTCATTCTTTCCAAGCTTTCAGCTAATTTCACGTCATATCGATCCGATGAAATTGATCACTCCTCCTATTTGAGGAGATACCCACTGTTTCTTTACAGTATGGGGTGTGACTGGAATTGTGCAGCTGATGCTTCATACAGGCTTTCCAGCGTTTTTTAGTTTTTCCTGGTTTTTCCTAGTTTTTTTAAAGCCTCCTACTTTTTCCTAGTTTTTACAAAAAGCTCCTAGTACTCCTAGTTTTTTTTCATTGACAAGTCTTTAACTTCTTTAATGGGCAAAATAATTTTTTGGTTTTGTTAATTTAATGCCACCTGGATATGTATGCATGTATTCATAGTGTTTTAAATATATTTGGGTTTGCTGTAGTAACGCATTAATGGTTTGTTTTCATAGATGTATTTGTAGTTCATAGACAGAAGCTGTTTTGCTGACTAGTTCTGACCAAGTTGACAATGACTGTTACTCACAAGAACCAAGCCAATTGGTCCAAGGTCATTTCAAAAAGCTCCCAATTCAACCTCAACCACTCATAAAGACATTATAATAGCTTGGTCATGTACATTTTATGATGCCTTAAAGGGTTCCATGTAACACCTTTAAAACCAATTCTATATTTCTATGAAGGGTGCTCATGATTTGGTTTGCAATTTTTAATCATCTTCAAGAACCAGTTCCAACTTGGATGCAAGGCGAATGTCACAGTACAACCACTTTAGCAGGTTAAGGATAAAGAGATAAGCATGTCAAAGTTCCTGTGAACCTCACTCAATAGAGAACTTGTCCTTTAACCAAATTTTGGTCCTAGATTTGAAACTGCTGTACACCCTTTACCACTAAGCAACAAATGGCATCCAAATAAGGTTTCATGACTGGGGTCACATGTGCGGTGTCTCCGTCCTAGTACCTTTTAAAAGTTCAAAATATTACTTATCATGGATTGTAAATGCTAAGTAGTAGTACATGTATAAAGTATACTATTTGGTTTATTATGTTTCTGCTAATCCCTTGAGAGAGAGTGCAGAGTACAGGCACTGTTAATCTTTCTTCTGTCAAATCATATCTTCAAGGGCATTTATCAATCTCCTCATGCACTATCATATCATTCAATATTATATAATATTATAAGATTTATATTATTCTTATCTGTACTATGTTAATTATATTGTAATTCAGTTACTAGGATGTGAAATGCAATGTGACCTGAACAGAATCATTTTGAATTGGGGTGAGTTCAGTGCTACATATTTCTTCGTCAGCCAAACCGCTTCTGCAGTTGTTTGTATAATGAAATGGTTATACTTACAAAAAGGTATGATTTGTTATGATATTACTCCTAGTTTCTGATTAACCCTTCTAAATTTTTCCTAGTTTTCTCCTATTTTTTTTTTCAGAGCACTCCTAGTTTTCTCCTAGTTTTTTGTTAAGGCCTGCTGGAAAGCCTGTTCATAATTAAATAAGCACAACTATGTTCACTTACATTGAGTTGTTATGTATGTACAAATACAGCTTGGTAAGCATTGTCATAAAAAAAATACTTAAAGACATTTCAGAGTTGCAAATAGGAAAAGTGTTTGAATTTAACTTGTTTGACCTTGAAAAGTGCTTTAAGTGCTTTAATTACGTTTAGAAATGTTTGTATGAACCCTGTTATACCAGGAGACGGTAAGCAGGCATTGACATGGGTCCTAGTTGTGTTACTGCCCCCTTCGCAAAGCTCTAGTTAAGCGTGAATAAAGGCCGCCCTGGCGTATTGGATATGGTGTCCTCTTTGCGCCTTCGAGGTCATGGGTTCCATACCCTCTGTTGGAGCGTTCTTTAGATCTCCCCCAAAGTACTGGTTCTACCCTGGAAACAGACTCGAGAGAACTTCAATAAGCTTTATGTTGAAAGTTAACTAACTTTCATTCATAATGAAGATAATTGTTTAGTTATTCTAATGTTTGTTACACACCACATAACTTCTGTGTGGAATGGTCATGAAATTATTTCTATGGGCATTCGAAAACTAATTGTAATGCAAAGAGATCACTTGTCAGTTTCTGACATAAGTGTTCACATAACATATTGGTGAACTGTTAAGATTTCCAAAGCTTGTCCAAGAAAAGTGTTTTCTGAACCCCATTTTATGACTGAAATAAATAAAATACTGTTGAAACGTCAATAATCCTAAAACAACAAACCAATCTTTATTTTGCTGGATTTCATGTGCTTCTGTTGTATATTAGTCAAATACTTTAATATTGATAATGTATTTTAAATTGATGAGAAAAAATGTAATTTGTTTGTGTGTTTTTTAACCAAAAATCACTATTGACAGTGTGCCAGCCAGATTCCAGACTGGAAGAAGCTGCTTGATCCTCACAGTCCACATAGACTGATGTACTCACTACAGATAGTTGAGGGGTTGTCGAGAGTTACCAAGCACAGACGGAAGTCCATGGTAAGTCCATAGACTAATGTATTCACTGCAGATAGTCCATGCTAAATCTGTGTCCATTTAAAGAGAGCAGTACCATTTTTATAGTCTTGTTTGAGCAATAATTAACTTATTTACCTTCTGTCTATCAATAGATAACCATTGAGAAGTCAAAATATTTTAATTTTGAAGAACTACAGTCTACTCTCGGTATCTCGAAATGGGCGGGAACAAGAAAAAATATTGAGATAACGAGAGTTCGAGATATCCGATGAGGCGTTTTCAAAGAAAAAATGAGACGAAAATTTACCTTGTTTTTAACATCTAAATACCTTCTTAGTGGTCTAACTAAAGCCGTCACCGTGTGGCATAATACTCACAACGGCGTAATAATTACTGTATGAGATTTAATGCCTGTTTCTTATGAATCTTTGATGTTCAAAAATGCTGAACTGTACATGTACATTTTGTAGTTTGAAATGCAAAGTTAAATCGATTATTAGTACAGGTTAAATTATAAATGAAAAGCCATTCTGAGTCTCAATGCATTTTGGAATGTTGTTTGTAAAAACAATTAGATTCAGCCTTTCGGTAGGCTGTGTATTAATTGCAGTTAAAGTGACAGGCCTTACTCAAGTGTTAATGGCTAAAAACATTAGACATGTGTGGTCATTGATGCAATTTACGGATCAATTATATACCGCACAGTATCGGGAGCAGCCGGGCGAAGCGGGACGGTGAAAAAATTCTCACCTTTGCCGACACTGGGACAGTTATTAGCACTTCGAGATAAACCACAGTAAATACATGTACAATCGGGACTCGGGACAAATTTTTATATCGAGATATCAAATTATTTGAGATAACGAAAATCAAGATATGCGCTGTTTATTAATAAACATTTTGAAGGAAAAAAGTTGGGACATTGAGCTTACCTCAACATATCGAGAAAATCGAGATATGCGATGTAGAGATAACGAGAGTAGACCGTATTTGAAATAAGCCAATCAATGTAATGATTTTCTCAGGCCCATCGTGGAGGTGGTGATTCTTATACAGCCAGCACGGAGTCAGAAATGTCTGTGGATGAGGACCAGTCACCAGAGACACTCTGGAGCAGGAAGGTAACGTAGTGATTGTAAACCAGTCACTCTAAGCTCTTCTGACATTGATGTTGGAGCTGTGTTGTGTGAATATCTGGTTACCTTGGTGGTTGGGGTTTCACTTAAAACATCCTGCTGTTCACCATGGTTAATATGTTTTGTTTGCCAATTTATATTTGCTCTAGACATGCAAGTAAAGAAAATTTACTTTTTAAATAATTTTTTACTCAAATTGCTTATTTTGATATGGTTATACAGGGCTATTTTTACCTTCTGTTTACATACTAAGGCCATGTGTTGTCATTTTCAGTTCATTGAGAAGAAAGGTCTGTCGCACATGTTCAGCATTTTCAAGTCTGGCAGCTTGCAGATGAAAGAGGATGAGGCATGGAGCCAGGTGGGTTTGTTGGTCGTTTGGACTTCTTGCTATAGTAAATAGTAATTAACAGACATTCCCAAAAGTGTCGGACCGTCGGACCTGACCGACGTTTTACATGCAGGTCCGATTGAAAATGCCATGTTGCCGGTCCCAATGTCCGGGAAATAATTCAAGACGAAAAGTTGATTTTGTTTATAGAATTCATTCAAGTTCGCTATAATTTGAGAATGAATATTCGTTCCTCGGCATTCCGGACATTTGCGCTCGGTAACGATTTTGTCCGGTCTTTTATTTATCGATGTCTAATAAGTTAGCGGCTGTCACTGACATGAACGGTAACTGACGAAACCTCTTTGCTACTTTCCGAAAATCTGCAAATGTCCGCCATCTTGAAATTTAAGTGATTGATAAGCAAAGTATCACAACAACAAAGTAGAGCACTTTAATAGAATATTGTAAAGCAATATGTTAACAAAATTATATATTGATTACGTATTTGCAAGGTTACTGATTACTCGTTTTCATTTTTTTGCAGTCAAACGATATGCACAAAGCACATTTTATTTCATGTGCAAAACACGTACATGTTTTCGGACATTCGTAATTCGGTTACGGTATGATTCGTCGATTTTAATTTATTTTCCACGTTCTTTATAATATGTTTATAGAATGACAATACACATGCAGTGATACGGATGGTCTGGTTTATAATATTTCGCATTGTACTCATCAGAAAATGAAACTAGAAAGACTATAAAAAAGGACAATAAGCTAGGGCTCGGGAGTTTCCCCTCATAGGGGCTCTGGCCTTTATCCCTGTTGGGGGCCTGTGGCCCCAGACCCCCGGCTTAATTTTCCGGATTTAAAATTTGGGAAAATTGACACCCCTGGAATTAACAAAACAAATGTTACTTATCGGCTTAGGAAAACAACTAACACTAAGTATTAATCATCATAAAGTAATGGAGCACCTGAGTTGTTGCCAATCGACATAACACTTAACTTCGCAAATGTATTGGGATATATACGTTTGTACATTGATGTTTCGGTCCTATGAATCCCTTTCCGGTCCTGTAAGTTATCTAAGTTTACAGGACCGGATGTCCTGTGGACTTCAAAAACTTTTGGGAATGTCTGTAAATTGCCCTGCTGAGCATATTTTCACAACGC
>VMBQ01001779.1:177329-200120 GCA_007657795.1 Dreissena rostriformis
ACCACCACCACCACCACCACCACCACCACCACCACCACCACCACCACCACCACTACAACTTATAGCCCATATAGGGGGCATGCATGTTTTACAAACAGCCCTTGTTAAATAATTTTTTACTCAAATTGCTTATTTTGATATGGTTATACAGGGCTATTTTTACCTTCTGTTTACATACTAAGGCCATGTGTTGTCATTTTCAGTTCATTGAGAAGAAAGGTCTGTCACACATGTTCAGCATTTTCAAGTCTGGCAGCTTGCAGATGAAAGAGGATGAGGCATGGAGCCAGGTGGGTTTGTTGGTCGTTTGGACTTCTTGCTATAGTAAATAGTAATTAATTGCTATGAGCCTCACTCTGGGATATTGGGGTTAAATGCATGCGCATTAAGTCTGCACAGGCCAATCAGGGACAACACTTTATGGTTAATGGAATTTTTTGTTTAAACGAAAGCTCTTCTTAGCCGAAATCCAGTTTAGGCAGAAAGTGTTGTCCCTGATTAGCCTGCACAGACTGCACAGGCTAATCTGTGATTATACTTGAAGCACATGCATTAAACCCTGTTTTTCTAGAGCGAGACACACATCATTGTAATTAGGTTGTGTAGATCTTTTTCTTTATATTAAAAAAAAAAACACAAGCAAATAAGCACCAAACACATTTTTTATTAAGCACCATCATTTACATGACTGCTGAATATATTATTTAAAATAGAGTGTTTACTGTAATAACTCTATGTTTTCGGACACTCTAAGTTTTCGGACACCCCTTTTTTTTAGCAAAAATAATTATTTTTCGTCACTCTCAATTTTCGGACATACGGGTTTTCGTCCATAATTAATGACTCTAAGTTTTCGGACAGTATATTTAACAGCACTATTTTACCAAATTTCGGTCCTGTTTTGCATATCTGATGACACTTCGATCATGGGGTTTTATAACCGGATTAACGTCATAAAACCTTGCAGATGCATGCCTGAGGGCAATGGACCATTACACTTGCATTATTGGTAAAATGACTTTGTAAACCGGTATAAAACAATGGTTTCGCCCGAAAATCAGATTAAGGAAATCAGTAATTAAACTTTAAAAGCCATAATGGAACAACGGAATAATGTGCATTAATGTCAATTATGATATTAAACAACTTTCGTTTGAAAATTAGCGTTATGACATTTACCGGGGGTAATGCCAATTAACAGTTCAATTATCTACCGCAATGGTACTACCCTTCTCAGTATGATAACTGTGACAAATACTAAACGCTCCAAAGTGTGATGCACCCTATTGCAAGTTTTACAAACAATTGGAGGTGTTAGACAACAATAATCGGACATGAACAAACAAAGAATTCATAGTTTGCTTGTTTATTGCGTTAATTACAGGTTCATACTAGCGAGTATCGGTACATCACATGCTCATCTTTGAACTTGTTGGTCAAAAATGATTTGAAATGCAATGCAAACATATATAAATGTCATTTATACTATACGGCATGGTATTTTACAAGCACGTGCTATTACCGGTAGTTGTTAATACAATCGACGCTATTTTTGGACACTTACAATTTTGGGACACCTGTATTTTGTGAATATTTTTCGTATCTAAGTTTTCAGACACGAATAATAATAAATATTTTTAAGTGTCCGAAAACATAGAGTAAGTACTGTAATTACATTTCTTGAAAAGGTGAATTTGAATGAAGCATCCCATGGAAAATACAAATAAATGTTTTCCTTAATTTTCATTTTCAATATTTAATCAATCACTCAAGTCTGTAGAAAGTAATAAAACTCAATTTTGAAACACTTGATGGGATAATTAAAGATAAAATAATTTACCATATTAAGCATTTTGAAAATCACGTTTAAAGCCCCATTAACACTCAAAATCAACAAATATTTCGTAAAATATTTCGTAAAATAAAGTAAAATCATAAACAATTCAATTTTCCTGATAGCAATAGCGAAAATTTCAAAGCCAGATGTAGTTTGGTAACATAGATTTAACGAGATACAAAATGCTCGTTTTCATTTTTTGTGGCACAATATATTCCATTTTAATTTCCCGCAATGATATCTATTCATACGGCACACAAACACTAACTTGGTACATGAACATGTGTTGAATATATTGTCCCACAAAAACCAAAACAAATAGCATTTTGTATCTTTTTAAATCTATGTTACCAGACCACATCTAGCGGTCAGGGAACACTGATTTTGTATGGGTAAACTTCATTTTACAAAATATTTTACGAAATATTCATTGATTTTGAGGTTTAATGGGGCTTTAAAGTTATTTGCTGTTTATTCCTACCTGTGCTGTGTTTGGTTGATTTTGAGTGTTAATGGGGCTTTAAAGTTATTTTGCTGTTTATTCCTACCTGTGTTGTGTTTGGTTGATTTTGAGTGTTAATGGGGCTTTAAAGTTATTTGCTGTTTATTCCTACCTGTGTTGTTTTTGCAGTGGGACCAAGAATGCCTGGCCTTCCTACTGCGTCTGATCTCGCAGTTCTCCATCGACGCCTCTGACATCGAGGCGGGCCACGACGACGTGTTCGAGACGAGCTACGACAGCCCCAAGAAGAAACTGAAGAAGCAGAAGCAGCAGGATAAGATAATCATCCCCCGCCTCGATCAGGTTATAATGTTTTAATGCTTTTGAAGTGATTTACATTGAATTTTGGGAAAAGGTTATTACCGATCATAAAAACATGTCCTTATTTGATATTTCTATATTGATTTGTCGTATTATAATCTACACTTTTCTTGAAATGTATAAATATGTGCTCAAGGAAGCATATGTTACTAAAATTGAATTCTGCTAATGTACACATTTCATTGAATACTTCATCCACGGAGGGAAGTTTTCATTTGTAAATACTGATTCATTTTTGTTCAGCTAATACTTTACGTGTAGTTATGCATCTTTAAGTCCTCTACTTTCACCCCACTTCATCCCATTGTTCTGTTACAGGGTATTATCTCCGTGCTGAATGTAGAGGATGTGCTGAGAATACTTATGAAGATCTTGTATGATGCGGCCATGCCTGTGTGAGTATTGATGGGTATAGATGTTGAACTGCTGAAGAGGGGGTTTAATGCATGTGCGTAAACTGTCGTCCTAGATTACCTTGTGCAGTCCGCACAGGCAAATCAGGGACGACACTTTCCCTCTAAACTAGACTTTGCTAAGAAGAGACTTCTTTTAACAAAGAATTTTATAAAAGCGGAAAGTGTTGTCCCTTATAAGCCTGTGCGGTCTGCACAGGCTAATGTGGGACAACTCTTTACGAACATGCATTAAACCCCCTTTTCACTCAAAGAAGCTCATATAGATGTTGAACTGCTGAAACTCTGTTTTTTTATGTCCCATACATCTATTGTTGCCTAAGGTAGATTGCATGGGTCATGTAAGAATGTTCGTATAATAAGGTTATCTAGAGTTTGCTTTGTGCCCTTTTGACAAAATATCCACCTTGCCTTTTTCAGATCCTAGCTTGAGCACTGATTTACCGTCTATCACTACCACAACATTTGGTTATATACACAATGTTGCATATCACAATGCAAAAATTTGCCTTATCACATTACCTCATTTTGAATTTGACCTTTACTATTAAAAAATAAATCAATGAGATGATTTGTAACCAACTTGGGATGTTTGCATTTTTCTGAAACAAAACATCTTGTTATGTACCTATTGAAACTTGTAAGCTGTTGTTAACCATTGTGACATTAGAAGATTCTTATTTTAAGGGACTCCAACCATATGCATGCTGGGACCTGGGGAAGAACTGAGGGTAAGTACCAATTTTCACAAGTTAACACAAAGAAATTATATTGTTTACAATGAAACAAATATTACTCCTCGGACACTAATTTTTGTGCATTTTGGTAGGTCCTTTTAACCACAAAATCAAATGTTAGCAAACGTTTAAGTCCAAAGTCTAATATCAGACATTATAAAAAATTCTTTGAATGTAAGATCAAACTAAAATGCTACATTATGTGAATCAACAAAATTTGATATCAAGGAAAATTATCAGAATTCTTTTAAATGTTTTTGCCTTGATGTATATAAAATAAGTTAAACCTGCCTTTTGTAATGATTCATGTTTTGTAATGTTTCATGTATATACAATTATATTTGTGTTTCTTAAAAATCAATATCTTCAAAGATGGTCTATATCATACCAATCAAATTGGAAGAAAGTATTTAGAAACAATCTACTTCTGATTCTGAGTTCTTAAATTGAAATAGTTCATTGATAAATTTAATAAGCAAGGAATTGATTATCTGAAGATTACTGCAAAACGAAATCAACTTAACTTAAAATGCTTGGACTTGATGTGAATATTGATTATGTCAACTATAAAACATTGAATAATAATAAGAAGTCGAGGGAATTGTTATCTTCTGTAATCAATGAAAAAAACCTTATAGATACTTTTAGAGTTATAAACGGTGATGCAAAATGTTTCACTTGGCGAAAGCCTAACACTGTCCAACAAGCCAGATTGGACTTATTTTTAACAACTAATGATTTCAGTCAGTTTATCAGAAAATCGGAAATACACGCAAGCTACAGATCAGATCACTCCCCTGTTACTTTGGAATTAAATTTTAGCAAACTTGAACATGGAAAGGGCCTGTGGAAATTTAATAATTCATTACTCCATGACCTAGAATATATTCAATGTATAAAACAAAGAATTGAAGAAATTAAGCAGCAATATGTCTTACCTGTGTATAACATTGAATATCTTAATACTATAGAAAATGACTTAATACAGTTTACAATAAATGATCAACTGTTTTTAGAAACTTTATTAATGGAAATCAGAGGTAAAACCATATCATATTCGAGCTTCAAATCCAAAAAGAGAAAAGAAAGAGAATATTATATTTTAAAAGCAATTGAAGACATTGAACAAAAATTAACAAATGAAAACTTGGAAGAGCTCAATCTATTGCATCAAGAACTCTTAGGCATTCGGAATTTTAAAATGAAAGGTGCTTTCATTAGATCTAAGGCAAAGTGGATTGATGAAGGTGAAAAACCCTCAAAATATTTTTGTAATTTAGAAACACAATATGCAACTAGTAAAAGCATCCCTTTCATTGAAAACGATGAAGGTCAGCGGCTATTTGACAATCAAAGTATTTTAAAAGAAGCTGCCCAATTTTACAAAACATTGTATACCAAGTCTGTGTTTAATGACTCTTACACCGTTCATGATGACCTTAAAGGCATAAACACAATCAAGTTAAACAATACACAATCTCAATCATTAGAAGGTCTTCTAACACTTAAGGAAATATCCATTACTTTAAAAAATATGAAGCATGACAAAAGCCCAGGATCAGATGGTTTCACAGCAGAATTTTTTAAAGTTTTTTGGAAAGATTTAGGCCACTTTATAGTGAGAAGCCTCAACTATGGTTTTACCTCTGGAACCATGTCAGTTACTCAGAAACAAGGTATAATCACATGTATACCTAAAGATAATAAACCCAGACATTTTTTGAAAAACCTAAGGCCATTAACACTTTTAAATGTAATTTACAAGCTTGCATCTGGGACTATTGCTAACAGATTAAAAACTATCCTTGATACTCTTATTTCTAAAGATCAGACAGGATTTATTAAAGGAAGATACATTGGTGAGAATACCAGACTTTTATATGACATAATGAAATATACAGAAGATAACAATATCCCTGGACTCTTGATGACCATTGATTTTGAAAAGGCGTTCGATACCCTTGAGTTTGATTTTATAGAAAAGACATTAGATTATTTTAATTTTGGTACAACATTGAAAAAATGGATTTCACTTTTCCTACATAATACCTCGACGGCAATTCAAATCAATGGATTTTTATCCGAATTTATTACAATAAAAAGGGGCTGCCGACAAGGAGATCCAATAAGTTCCTATATTTTTATTCTTTGTGCTGAAATTTTGGCAATTAAAATAAGAAATTGTGATGCAATTAAAGGTATAGTGATAGACAATATTGAATACAAAATTTCTCAGTTCGCTGATGATACATCTCTCTTGCTAGATGGCACCGATATTTCCCTCAATGCTACCCTTGATCTTTTAAATAACTTCGCCTTATGTTCTGGATTAAAAATCAATTATGACAAAACAAATCTTATATGGATTGGCTCCAAAAAGTTTAGCATTCAATCAATAAAAACTAAATACAAACTAGTCTGGGGCACAACCAATTTTAAAGTTTTAGGAATATTTTTTGATGTTGATTTAAAGAAAATGATAGAAATAAACTTCTCAAGTAAACTTGAAAAGCTGCACAATATCATTAACTTTTGGAAAAGAAGAACTTTAACATCCCTTGGAAAGATAACTGTCGTTAAATCACTATTACTTCCCCTTTTTACACACCTGTTTATAGCTCTTCCAAGTCCAGGAGAAAAAGTTTTAAAACAAATAAATAGTCTGTTTTCAAATNGGGGACATAGTGTTTCACAAACACATCTTGTTTTTTTATACTTTTGAAATAAGCTTATTTGGACATAAGCTTATATACATAAACTTTATGATAGAAACAATTAAGACATCAATTCCAATTATTAATTGTAATAAAAGAAGTAGCTAGTATTGCATATATACCATTTCGTTTGAAACCTTTTGACGTATACATAGTGAGGCCATAAATGTAAACAAATTAATTGATTTACACTTAAAAATTATTAAGACATGTATAATAACAAAGGTTTGTGAATTCCCATTTGCATTAAGAGGGTTGTGTGTGAAACATTTATACTCCATATACATTAAAGGCAAACTTTATTGCATACATTTCGGTGATTTCATAATATCTTGTTTGTAACAGGAACCTCATGTTTCTTATGGGAAATATGGGAAGCAAAACCAACACGTTTCATTTCTTTCCCCCAATTCCAGGATAGCCCAGTGAATCTGAACACCCTGTCACGAGATCTGAACCAGCACATCTTGAATCGCGAGTACTACGAGACTCGCCATGGTTACGAGGAGGACGACGCCCTCTGTGGCTTGTTCAACCTGGCCACTGCTGTGTTCAGGCATAATCCACCGTACAAGAACACAGACGAGTGTCGGGTAAGTCTCCAACAGCTGCTTCGGTAGATATGAGCCTTGTCATGCGAAATTAGGTCTTATACCATGTGCCATGTGCCAGCATTGCTTCAGACCAGCCTGCGCATTCATGCATTCTGGTCAGAAGCCTCCCCTGTCCGCTATAAAGTCTTGCAAGGTTTTTTGTTCTTATTAGCGGACAGGGTAGCTCCTGACCAGACTGCGCAGATGTCCAGGCTGTGTTGGAGCTTCACTGGCCGCATATGGCATTTTCACATGACGCGGCTCATGTCATGTGAACAGAATTTAGGGGACGGTCTTTGAAAATGTCACTAGATCTTCAGTGTCCAACCCTGCTTTTTATGTGAAGGTGATGTAAAAATGTTTGAACTACATACAATTATTTTAATTTTATCTCTGCACAATGATTTGACCTGTAGATGCCAATCAATCAAGGCTTGAGTTAATCAATCTTGGGTTTACCAATCTAACATGTTTACATATTCCTGTTGATATCCTGCAGTCTTGGACAACATCATCGGGCATTTGAAGATGCCTGTCTACTTATTGTTTTACCTGCAAATAAATGTGTATGCAGGTGTTTATACTTGTTAAACACATTGAATGTCAATCAAATTTAATCTTTGATAACCTGTGTTCGATTTTTTTTTTTAACAAAACGTTTTTTCCTTGATAACCCCAGCAATTAAATAGTTAAATTATGGATAATAAGATGAGCCTCTGGGAAAACTGATTCACAGATTAGCCTGTGCAGTCTGCACATGCTAATCAAGGACAACACTTTCCGCCTAAACTGGATTTTTGTAAAAAAAAAGGGACTTCCTTTTAACGCAAAAATTCAACAAAAGAGGAAAGTGACGTCCCTGATAAGCCTGTGCAGATGGCATAGGTTAAACATTTTACTGACATGCATTAAACCCAGTTTTCCCAAAACAAGGCTCATTTATTTTAAAGGAAAACAAAGTTTCAGCCTTGGTTGAACTTGTACAGAAGTTTATATCATTTAACCTTAACCCACTCAGAAGCAAAGTGTAAATGGCTATATGCAAACAGCATAAAACCAGAACAGCCTGCGAGTAACTCGCAGGCTGTTCAGATTTTATGCTGTTTGCTGCTCATCAGTATCTTAGGATTGGAAATGAAGCCTTAAAAACTTGAATCTAGTAAGAAAGGTCTTTAATTTAAATTGATTTTCTTAGAAACTACGAACTTGACAAAATGCGGATCTAAGTGGTAAAGTGTTAAAATACAATTGTTAAAGTGTAAAAATACAAGTGGTTAAGTGTTAAAATACAAGTGGTAAAGTGTTAAAAATACAATTGGTAAAGTTTTAAAATACAAACTGTTTCAGGAGTTCCTCAGTGAGGTGTTTGAGTGTTTATTTGCGCTGCCGTCTCCGATCAAGCGGTACCTGCCGAAGTGCAAGAGTCAGGCCTCGCGGTCCGGGGCTTACGACCTGCTGGTGGAACTGGTGAAAGGGAACCTGGAGAACTACAAACTCCTGCATTTTAAAATGCTCAATCAGCACACTAAAGGTTTGGGGACAGAAAAATATGCTGTATTTTTTTTAATTTTTTGTGTGTAGGTAGTCTTTGTTTGAAAAGATCAATACAATAAAAATGGGTATATATATCCTTAAGTTATATGTAAAAAATGTTTCATAATTTGTTCTGGTACATGTATTTTGTACTTATTTTTTATATATTTACTATCTTATAGAATTATCATTAAAAAAAAAAAAAAAAAAAAAAATGAAAATGAAATTACAAATGATGAAGAAAAATATGTTTTTATGATATTCTAGACATACCCCAACACATCTATTGTGTGAAAAATCTATAGAAGGATCTTCAAATGTTTCTCAGTTTCCATATTTGCCTTTAAAAAAACAAAGATTGTCTGTGGAAAAATTGAATCTGAATTTAGCCCTTAAATACCATACAGCTAGGCCCTAACACCCAAGGTCACCAAGCCCTTTCTGCACCTTTCAGATTCCCATGCGGCCTATCCTTGGGACTACTGGCCCCACGAGGATGGGCGCTCCAAGTGCGGGTACGTGGGGCTCACCAATCTAGGGGCAACGTGCTACATGGCCACCTGCATGCAACACCTCTACATGATCCCACATGCACGGCAGTCTGTCCTCCAGGCTAAGGTCGGACAGGTGAGTTGGTACTTTATTTTGTTGCTTTTCCTTTACCACTCAGATACACACTTTTTTCTTTCCTTTTTTTGCGTTTATAGCGTTTATTCACCTCCATACATTACAACTTGTGTTGTTAGTTTACATGTTAATTTGTTAGTATATAATAGAGTTCTTTTAACAATTAAACTAGCTTTCTATAATAGAGGTATATAAAATCCATGCAGTCCATTATATAGACACAATGATTCAGTTCACAGAAACATACACAAATGCCATGTTACGATACAAAAAAAAGAAACAGTTTTGACTTTAGAAAATTATAAACAGATAGACACTTTGATGTGAATGTAATTCCTTAGAAAATAACATTAAATTGAAAATGTTTCTTACTAGATTCAAGTTTTAAAGGATTCNGTTACTCTGTAATACAACCTGAACAGACTGCGAGTTACTCTGTTATACAACCTGAACAGACTGCGAGTTACTCTGTTCTGGTTTTATGCTGGTTGCATAAAGCTGTTTTCACTTTGTTTCTAAGTGGGTAAGGTTTTGAGAATTGAAATCTTGATTTTTGGAGAAGTGAGTTTGACTGATTCATGTAAAGAACTGGCCATTTGTTTTTATATCCCCCAGTCTATACTGGGGGACATATTGTTTTTTCCCTGTCTGTTTGTTGGTTTGTTTGTCTGTTGGTTTGTTTGCACAAACTTAAACATTGGCCATAACTTTTGCAATATTGAAGATAGCAACTTAATATGTTGCATGCATGTGTATCTCATGGAGCTGCAAATTTTGAGTGGTGAAAAGTCAAGGTCACCCTTCAAAGTCAAATATATGAGTCAAAATCGCTCAAAAGGGAACATAGTGTTTCACAAACACATCACTTGTTTTTACTCTAATTGCATTTAGATAGCTTATTTTATCAGAAAGTTGTTTCCCCTGACTACATTAAGTCATATTTGTGTATTCATGTTAGTCATCTACCAGACATTGTTCCTCTGCCTGACAATGTTAAGTGCGAAATTGGGGAGATTTACTGATGTTTCAAAAATTTGACGTTGTTTGTAAAAAAAAAAAAGGTACAAGGTTTTTGGATTCTCATTAGCATTTATTATTTGTCTTCATTTATACATTGATTCATTTGAAGGTGATACATGTTGTAAAAGTGTATTTTAAGCTTTTAACTTCAAAATCTTAACCCTGCATCATGCGAAAATGGGTCTTACGCAACATGTTACCAGCTAAGCGCCAGACCAGTCTGTTCATTCGCGCAGTCTGGTCAGGAGTTACCCTGTCTGCTTTAAAGTCATGGAAGGCTTCTCTGTGTCATAAGCAGACAGGGTAGCTCCTGACCAGACTGTGCAAATGCGCTGGCTGGGTTGGAGCAACGCTGGCCACATATGGCCTATAAGACACCTTTTTTCATGACGTGGGTCATCTGTCCATTTGATTTGCGCCCTGAGAAAACAGAGTTAAATGCATGTGTGTAAAGTGTCATCCCAGATCAGCCTGTGCAGTCTGCACAGGCTAACCAGGGACTGTTTCCGCCTTAACTGGATTTTCGCATAGAAGAGTCTTCCTTTAAACGAAAAATACAATAAAAGCAGAAAGTGTCGTCCCTGATTAGCCTGTGTGGACTGCATGGGCTTATCTGGGACAACACTTAACGGACATGCACTGAACCCCACAGAGCGAGGCTCATATGTTGCAGCATTCCCTGCAGACCAGGCATGAGCCAACCCTGATGGAGCTGCAGAAGATGTTTGCATACCTACAGGTGAGTCTTAAGTGCCGGAGCCTATGCGTCTCATAGAATATTTTTATGTCCCCCAGTCTATACTGGGGGACATATTGTTTTTGCCCTGTCTGTTTGTTGGTTTGTTTGTTTGGTTTGCATCAAACTTAAACATTTGCCATAACATTTGCAATATTGAACATAGCAACTTTATATTTGGCATGCATGTGTATCTCATGGAGCTGCACATTTTGAGTGGTGAAATGTTAAGGTCATCCTTCAAGGTCAAAGGTCAAATATATGGGGGAAATAGTGNCTGCGAGTTACTCTGTGCAGCAAACAGCATACAACCTGAACAGACTGCGAGTTACTCTGTGCAGCAAACAGCATACAACCTGAACAGACTGCGAGTTACTCTGTTCTGGTTTTATGCTGGTTGCACAAAGCTGTTTTCACTTTGTTTCTAAGTGGGTAAGGTGTTGAGAATTGAAATCTTGATTTTTGGAGATGTGAGTTTGACTGATTCGTGTAAAGAACTGGCTATTTGTTTTTATATCCCCCAGTCTATACTGGGGGACATATTGTTTTTGCCCTGTCTGTTTGTTGGTTTGTTTGTCTGTTGGTTTGTTTGCACAAACTTTAACATTGGCCATAACTTTTGCAATATTGAAGATAGCAACTTGCTATGTTGCATGCATGTGTATCTCATGGAGCTGCACATTTTGAGTGGTGAAAAGTCAAGGTCATCCTTCAAGGTCAAATATATGAGTCAAAATCGCTCAAAAGGGGACATAGTGTTTCACAAACACATCACTTGTTTTTACTCTAATTGCATTTAGATAGCTTATTTTATCAGAAAATTGTTTCCCCTGACTACATTAAGTCATATTTGTGTATTCATCTACCAGACATTGTTCCTCTGCCTGACAATGTTAAGTGCCAAATTGGGGAGATTTACTGATGTTCAAAAATTTGACGTTGTTTGTAAAAAAAAAAAGGTACAAGTTGTTCGGATTCTCATTAGCATTTATTATTTGTCTTCATTTATACATTGATTCCTTTGAAGGTGATACATGTTGTTAAAGTGTATTTTAAGCTTTTAACTTCAAAATCTTAACCCTGCATCATGCGAACATGGGTCTTACGCAACATGTTACCAGCTTAGCTCCAGACCAGTCTGCTCATTCGCGCAGTCTGGTCAGGACTTACCCTGTCCGCTTTAAAGTCATGAAAGGCTTCTCTGTGTCATAAGCAGACAGGGTAGCTCCTGACCAGACTGTGCAAATGAGCTGGCCGCATATGGCCTATAACACACCTTTTTTCATGACGTGGGTCATATGTCCATTTGATTTGCGCCCTGAGAAAACGGAGTTAAATGCGTGTGCGTAAAGTGTCATCCCAGATCAGCCTGTGCAGTCTGCACAGGCTAACCAGGGACAGTTTCCGCCTAAACTGGATTTTCACATAGAAGAGTCTTCCTTTAAACGAAAAATACAATAAAAGCAGAAAGTGTCGTCCCTGATTAGCCTGTGTGGACTGCACGGGCTTATCTTGGACAACACTTAACGGACATGCACTGAGCCCCATTTTCACAGAGCGAGGCTCATATGTTTCAGCATTCCCTGCAGACCAGGCATGAGCCAACCCTGATGGAGCTGCAGAAGATGTTTGCATACCTACAGGTGAGTCTTAAGTGCTGGAGCCTATACGTCTCATAGAATATTGTTATGTCCCCCAGTGTATTTTTAAACATTTGCCATAACTTTTGCAATATTGAACATAGCAACTTTATATTTGGCATGCATGTGTATCTCAAGGTCATCCTTCAAGGTCAAAGGTCAAATATATGGGGGGGGACAAAGTGTTTCACAAACACATCTTGTTTAAATATATAATTTAAACATATTTTTTGTCATTGTTAATGACACATTTATTATTCAAATAGACATATTTTAGAATATTGCAACGCCTACAATCTCAAATTAATGATATAAATAATCGTACGCTACATTACATCAAAAGATCGAAAGGCAATATTACGTTTCGGTGAAATAAACATGCCCAAAGTATATTATTTTTCAAATAAGAAAAGTACTAATTTTTGCTGAAATTATTTACCAACTATACATACAGTTTGGTTTGGGAGAAAAAAAATCATGAAATGGGGATATTCCACTACGACCTGATTCCCCACGATTTGTCCCGAATTTCAATATTTTGAGGTCGGGGACATTCGTAGCTGAATCAGCGAAGGTCCTAACTCATTCATAGCTAGTCGTGGGCCGGTCGTGAGTGATTCCTGCAACTCGTGAGCTGCCTTAAAATCGTGGCCAGATTTTAAACGTGTTTAAAATTTGACCAGGACCTGCAAGACTGAATTTAATCGCAGTTGACTCGTAACAGCGTCGTAGTGCTTTCTTGGGAGTTGTAATGGAATTGTAGGTAATTCGTGACTCAATTGGGAAATCGGTGATCACGTGATCTGTCTATGAATCAGCTACGACTGTGTCAAGAATTTCACCAGTTCACCCCGAGTGAGTTGCAAGCCCACTAAGATTCTCGTGATATAGTTACGAAACAGTTACGATTTTCGGAGAATGGGTGTGGTATATAAACAGAGCTTCTCGTTTTTTTCATTCAGGTGTTTGGTTTCAAATTGTATAAATAACAGGTAATTTGTTTATAATCAAAAATGGCAAAAAAAGGCAAGGGCTTTGTCGAACTTCCATTTTTAATTTGGCGCCAAAAAAAGGAACGGAGGCCTTCTTACACATGTACATGCACACAGAAGAATGTAGGTCACATTGTAAAGAATGATCAATATCAATAGATATTGGAGCCTTATTCATGGGTTCGCTCGGTGAGGTCCTAGCTTAGTCGTGACCGATCTGCATCATTCGTAGTACAGTTGCAGTAGATTCTTACACATCATAGTGAAGTTGCGACCCTATTTGCAAGACTTAAACCGTACCCCACCATTCGTGTTAACTCAATTGTACCAGTGTCGTAACTGAATGGTAGACTGTCACGAGTCTTCCCGATTTAATAAATGTGATAAATCGTAGTGAATTGTGGGCTTGTTTTCCTAGTGGAATAGGGCCAAAACTCGGACAAGAATCGAAAAAAGTCAAACACGCTTCTGACAGCAGCTCTTGTTATATACCTAATATTTTATAAATTATGAGAGATTGTGTTGCAAACACTGCCTATGCTTGACTCTTGAAACTCAAGATATCTATANTAGATTCTTACACATCGTAGTGAAGTCGCGACCCTATTTGCAAGACTACAACCGAACCCCACGATTCGTTGTAACTCAATCGTACCAGTGTCGTAATTGAATCGTAGACTGTCATGAGTCTTCCCGATTTAATAAATTTGATAAATCGTAGCGAATCGTGGGCTTGTTTTCGTAGTGGAATAGGGCCAAAACTCGGACAAGAATCAAAAGAAGTCAAACACGCTTCTGACAGCAGCTCTTGTTATATACCTAATATTTTATAAATTATGAGAGATTGTATTGCAAACACTGCCTATGCTTGACTCTTGAAACTCAAGATATCTATAGGCGATCGTAGAATTAATGAAGTTTGGTTGTTATAGTAGAGAGAAGTGCAATCCAGGTTTGACCTTTTACTAATGTTTAAAATGTATAACTGACAATAATAAATAACAATAACAAAAATGATAACGTGTTCAGAACGTGAACGTTCGAGACATCGCTAAAAAATCACAACAATATCATTAGGAGCTCATTTTTTGTATAAATGTACCACTACCAATGGCATTAAGTGATAGAAAGTAGGTAATGGATTATGACGGAAACATTGGGTCCCAGAATTTGATCCCCACTCAAGTAGACTTTTTATGATTCTGCCAACGACACTGGGTTTGGTACTGGTAAAGAGTGTAGAGCATATGCGTAAATTAAAGTCCCAGATTAGCCTGTGCTGTCCACACAGGCTTATCAGGGACGACCATCTCCCCTTAAAATGCATTTCTGCAAAGAAGAAACTTTCTTTAAATATAAAAATACAATAGAAGCGGAAAGTGTTGTCCCTGATAAGCCTGTGCGAACTGCACTGGCTAATCTGGGACGACACTTTACGCACATGCAATAAGCCCAGTTTTCCCAGAGGGAGGCTCAAGTGCTCTCATTTCTGCTGTCAGGAGAGTGAGAGGAAGGCGTACAACCCACGGGGCTTCTGTAAGGTCTACACCATGGACAAGCTGCCCCTCAACACCGGGGAACAGAAAGACATGACCGAGTTCTTCACAGACCTTATCACCAAATTGGAGGAGATGGGACCAGACATGGTACGCTCAATAATGTGTCGTGTTCTGATAAAACGGGGCATAATGCTTATGCGTAAATTGTCATCCCAGATTAGCCTGTGCAGTCTGCACAGGCTAATCAGGGATGACAATTTCCGCTTTTATGGAATTTTTTGTTTAAGTGATGTCTCTTCTTAGCGAAAATCCAGTTTAGGCGGAAAGTGTCGTCCCTGATTAGCCCTTGCGGACAGCACAGGCTAATCTGGGATGATACTTAACACACATGCATTATGCCCAGTTTTCTCAGAACACATATAACTACAGTCCCGGTTTATCCATTAGGCAGAGTAGGCACCTGCCTTTGGGCCCTGCGACTTTTAGGGGCCCCATGAGACCGTTAGCTTTACTTACTTACTTAGCCTAATCTTATGACTTGACAAAGCCAATTAATTTATATTGATGTTTTGTTCCGATTAAAGGCTTGACATTGTCTTACCAAGTGACAATCATTAATTATTTGCAAAACTGTGTTGTTTTTTCCACTGGCGTTCTCACTTCTTGTAGGCACAGGGCCAAGAAAGGGCCTGGGGGTGGGCCCCAAAGGTTTCACTGCCTAGGGGCCTCAACGGTGCTGAATCTGGTACTGGCTAAATAACTTCAAGTGGCATCGTTATATATAAGTCTAACATTTTTATGCCCCCTGTCTGTCTTTCTGAAATTCCGTCACACTTTGCGTTTTGGTTTCGAAAAATGTGGAAAAACACTTTGCGTTAAGGTTAAGAAAAATGTGGGAAAAGGGGGTATATGTCATCCTATGGTAACAAGCCTTGTTTCCTCCTGCGTTTCTGATCATCCTATGGTAACAAGCCTTGTTTCCTCCTGCGTTTCTGATATTTGTTTATTGTAAGTGTTTTCTATCTCAAGTGCGAGTCAAATTTGTTCCATAGTTACTGATTCACAATCCTTGGTATTTAAAACATATATTAAATAAGGAGACAATTGTGCAAGATTCATCAATACCAAAACCATTAATTTGTTAATACATATATTATGTAATTTTTTAACTTCTTAAAACTAAAGATTTGTTAGAAGTCAAATAACTTGTTTGTCACCATTTGATTTCAAAAGGTTGCTGACATGTGATTATGTTTGCCATAACATGCATTTTACTTTGCAGAAAAAGTTGATCAAGAGCTTATTTGGTGGAGTGATAACCAATAATGTAGTGTCCCTGGTAAGTGGTTTTACATGTCCAGTCTAACATCTTTATGCAAGCATAATGTTTTATTGTAGAAAATGTATTCTAATGTATGATAAATTCGAGTGTTTCATATTATTGTATACATTTATATTGTCTAATGACTTCAGTGTTTTATTGCCAATAATGTACACTCAAAATATTCTATAAGGCACATAGAAAACTGCAGAGTTTCTGAGATTCCTTGAGTTTCGTCGGCCACTTATCATTGGATGTATGGTTCATGCTTCATGAGCTCTGACCTTGACATAGAATTCTAGGATCTATGTGTGAAAAAGGGGTTTAATGCATGTGCATAAAGTGTAGTCCCAGATTAGCCTGTGCAGTCCCAAAGGCTTATCAGGGACTACTCTTTCCGCCTAAATTGGATTTTCTTCAAGAACAGTCTTTCCTTCAAACAAAAAATACAATAAAAGCGGAAAGTGTTGTCCCTGATTAGCCTGTGCATACTGCACAGGCTAATCTTGGATGACACTTTACACACATGCTTTAAACCCCCTTTGCACAGAGCTAGTGTCATTTTGTCTTGTTTGCACCTTAACAGGACTGTGAGCACGTGAGTCGAACATTGGAGGAGTTCTACACTGTACGATGTCAGGTCACCGATATGAAGAACCTAAATGTGAGTTGTCTCAAATAGGTCGTATAGATTGTTATGATAGGAAGTGAGCCTGTCTTTGTTTACTGGCACTGATTTGGGGCTATTCAATTAATCAAATTTAATTGTCATGTGTCTAGTTAACAATACGTTATTGTTTGGGTGAACTTTCAGTCACGAATGTGCACTTAATTTTATAGTGAGTGGTAAAATGGAAAAAACACACATTATTTTCGAGTCAAAATAAGGTTTATAGTATGTGATCTGTTGTTTTTTCCATCAGTTTTAAACAAAAAGAGAGGATTAAAATTAAATCAAATTGCTAGCTATACACATTGACTTACAATACCTTTGACCTGTTTTATTGCCCTACAGGAGTCCCTGGATGAGGTGACAGTGAAGGACATGCTGGAGGGAGACAACATGTACACCTGCTCCAAGTGCAGCAAGAAAGTCCGCGCAGAGAAACGGTAACAGTAAACTAATACTGAAATACTGGTAAAAGGTTTGAAATACTGTTATGTGATGTGGTCCATGTTATAAAGCAAGGCACACCTGCTCCGAGTGCAGCAAGAAAGTCTGCTCCAAGGAAGGCCATCAAATTAGCGAAAGATTTTTTTAATGAACTTGAAAAATGGTCAGCTCTGTTAATCAACTTCATAAAAGTAATTTTAGTTTCTTCACCTTCCCCAAGGAGAGCACGAAAGACTGCCATAAGAAATGGGCATTATAATTTATATTCACATAATGAACTTCAGGGATATTTAAAAATTGAGTAACTTATCATAGAAAAAATGTCATTCTTTAACTGGTAGAGGGTAAAAAAAACTGCTTAGAACATTATAGCAAGAAAATCTGTGCTGAGAAACGGTCATTATACCACCACAAACGAAGTTTAGGGGGGTATATAGGAGTGAGCTTGTCTGTCGGTCTGTCTGTCTGTCTGTCTGTGGGTCCGCATTCCAACTCAAGTTGTTTTCCTCTGATCTTCACCAAACTTGGTCAGAAGTTGTATCTAGATGATGTCTAGGTCAAGTTTTAATATGGGTCATGCCGGGTCAAAAAATAGGTCACGGGGTCACTTAGTGCGTATTCTGTGTGAATGCGGCATGTGGGGGTATTCGTCACCTTAGTGACAAAGCTCTAGTAAGAGTTTGTAGAATCAGGTTTATTTAGATTTATTATTCAGATTGCCAACATAGAAACATCTATATCATTAACTAAACACAATAAAAAACAGAAAGGAAAGCATCAAAATCTCTAGAATGTCACTTCAGGGCGTGTTTCAAGAAGCTTCCAAAGATCATCTGCTTCAACACGATGCGCTACACGTTCAACATGCTCACCATGATGAAGGAGAAGGTGAACACGCACTTCTCATTCCCGCTGAGACTAGAGATGTCACCCTACATGGAGAAGAACCTTATCTCGTCAGATAAGCTGTTGCAAGGTGAGGGGCCATGATTATTTGGTGTCTAAGTAAAAAATTACCTTATTTCTTTAGATGTACTGTTGATAGGACCAGCGGTGTTAAGTATCTGAGTCAAGTATTAACCTCCAGTAATTTTGATGCAAGGTCAGATTTCATCTTCATTAAGTTACCATAGAAAAATACCCCATCTCCTTTGAGAAACTGTTGCAAGGACAGGGGCCATTATTAGTTAGTGTCTCAGACTGAAGGGAAAGAAAAAAATGACATTCAGATATGTATCTGTCAGAAATGAACATAATCACATCCTAAAAGCTGCTGCATGTAAATCCACAACTCATTATATCTGCTGAAGTGTTTTGTTTTTGTTTTTATGCCCCTGAAGATTGGCATATAGTGATTGCACTGTCCGTCTGAAATTCTGTCACACTTTGCGTTTAGGTTTCGAAAAATGTGGAAGAACACTTTGCGTTTAGGTTTACACAAATGTGGAAAAAGGGGGCATGTGTCATCTTATGGTGACAGCTCTTGTTTAAGACATATCTATTAAACCCAACAACTTTTTGATAGCTTAATAAAAATTTAGTTATCAAACTATTCGTTCCTAGCCAGAGTTGTGCAATACGTATTTCAGACGACGAGGACACAGGTTTTGTGGACACTGAAATGGGAGGCCCAGATAATGAGAACTATGACTATGAGCTGATAGGGGTCACCGTTCATACAGGAACAGCCGATGGTGGCCATTATTACAGCTTCATACGCGACAGGCTCAACAAGTCCGAGTCAGGCCAGGACAAATGGTACGTAGGAAAATAGGACTTATGAGCTGTGTCATGCGAAAATGGGCTTTATGCCATATGCTGCCAGCGTAGCTCCAGATCAGCCTGCGCAATCGTGCAAATTGTTTTTGGATTATTTGAATCTACTGATATTTGTTTTTTTTTTTTAATCTGACTAAATTGAATAATAAGGTTCGTAATGTCTATGTTAACAGGACGTTTTTGTTAAATAAAATAAATATTGCTTCATAAAAAGATCCTTTAGGAAAAAATTAAATGTGAAAATTATGTACAGTCACCAGTCTAGGAAGCCAAAATTAAGTGATAATTATGATCTCAAACGAATAAAAACTAAAAAAACTCACATATTTAAGTGTTCATTTACATAATATCCAGCAACCTTTCAGACCAATATCATGTATCTGTACACTGGTTGCATTACATTGCAGGTTCCTGTTCAACGATGCGGAGGTGAAGCAGTTTGATGCCAGTCAGATAGCGGCCGAGTGCTTCGGAGGGGAGATGACGGTAGGTCCTGTCAGACGCTGAAAACCTTCACATTTCTTGAGTATATGGGCCGCGCTCTGAGAAAAGGGAGTTTCATGCATGTGCATTAAGAGCCACCCAAGATTAGCTTGTGCAGTCCGCAATCCAGTTAAGGCAGAAAGTGTTGTCCCTGATTAGCCTGTGCAGACTGCTAAGGCTTATTTAGGACAACACTTTGTGCTTATATATTNACGCGGCTATGAAGTAGATTGCAGTATAAATGCATTGACCATGGACGTCTGTTTTATGGTCAGTCTGTCTGTATATTCACAGACATAAAACTTGTCCAATGAAATGCTCCTACACGTTTCTACATAATAATTTCAACTTGCCTCATATAAGGACATGTGGCATTATGATTTATACCAAACAACTATCACAAGCTCAGGTTGCTTGTTAACATTAAGTCAAGTTTTGTTTTGAAAATGTTTTCTATTGAAACTGAAATATCTAACTTCATAATGTTGTTAACTTAAAATTTGTATAATATCATTTATTCACTTCTTGTTTTATACAGAGCAAGACATATGACTCAGTGACAGAGAAATTTATGGACTTCTCATTTGAAAAGGTTTGTAGAATTTCATATTGTATCAATATTTTAAGGTTAAGACCATGTTAGTGAATGGGCGTTTCATTTCTCATTTGAAAAGGTTGGTAGAATTTCCTATTGTATCAATATTTTAAGGTTAAGACCATGTTAGTGAATGGGTGTATCATTATGCAACTCATTATGCAGACACGGTTCTCTTCAGACAAACAGTGCGTACATGTTGTTCTATGAGCGCTGTCCGCCGTCAGAGCGTGAGAAGATTTCTACCACAGATGATGAGAACAGTGGAGAGGCGAGAAAGAAGTTCAACTTTGAGCTCTCAAAGGAGCTAGAACAGGTACAATCATGGATGTAGATTGAGAATTAAGTTAAATTGTGTGAGAACAGTAAAATCATGTTACGCAAAGTAATGTATAATGCACACCTTTATTGTCAAAAATGAAGTAAAAAAACACTTTAGATATGTTGAAAATCTGTCCTTCGGAGCTTTGCAGTCATTTTTTAACAAAACAAAATCACAATAAAATGTTTACAGCATATTCCCGAAACTCTCAAGTAAAGTAAGCATGTGTTCATATATAGCATATTTTGGAAGCAATTTTTGCACTAGCATGGACTTGGGAGCCCTGCTCTGGGCAAACCGGGCTCAACGCATTGTAGTATCATCCCAGATTCGCCTGTGCAGTCTGCAAATGCTTGTCAGGCATGACACCTTACATTTTCATGGATTTTTTTGTTTAAAGGAAGTCTCTTCTAAATAGAGTATAGGCGGAAAGTTTCTGTTTAAATATTCAATGTTACTTTCGTTACAAATATGTCATGATGTTGATTTCAGTGGATCTGGCAGGACAACATGCAGTTCTTACAAGACAAGAATATATTGGAACACACATATTTTGGGTATGTCTTATCTCTCAGAAGAAGCATATAAATAAATTTTCATCTATAAATACACACTCACATAAACAATATATCTATTCATAATATTAGAATAAAATCCAGAATTTACAGATGCCCAAAACCAATCTATCTTAGAAGTGACTTAAAACCAGACTGAGTTGGTAATTAATGTACAATGGAAGCAAATATTCACTTTTTTGCAATATCTATAAATACAAAAAAAAAGGAAATATAAACAAATGTCTATATTGGCAAATTACGTAATAATGCCTTATACGCAACAAACACGTAGTCAGAAAATCCAATGAAAGTTAAAACTTTCTATACACTCCTGTATGTTCTAATGATTCTCCCATCCCCTTGGTATTTTACAGGTTAATGGTGCATGTCTGCTCATACATTTCTACCACCCTTCCTCCTGTAGGTACTAATAGACTGATCCCAGAATTCGCACAAATTTAGAAAAACCCACTTATCCCTCGGTACAAACAAGGCTGGTCAATTATATCAACCAATGAGATAGCTTACTTTAAATAATAACCGTTGATATGATGAGTGATTTTGAAAGGATTATAAATGGGTCAGCTTTATGTGTACCAGCAGATTAGTGGGGGTTTCCAAAAGGCTGCTTTGCCGGGATACATATATTACCCCCTTGTGATTTGATGATGCAGGTTTGCTTGTACATTCCCATCTGTAGTAACTAATTCACCTCCTGTCCCCTTGTGATTTGACAGGTTCATGATGCAGGTCTGCTCGTATATTCCCACCACCCTTCCTCCTGTAGATTTTAATGACCCCCTTGGTATTTGACACGTTCATGATGCAGGTCTGCTCATACATTCCCATCTGTAGGAACTAATGACCCCCCTTGGTATTTGACCCGTTGATGATACAGGTCTGCTCATACATTCCCATCTGTAGGTACTAACGACCCCCCTTGGTATTTGACCCGTTGATGATACAGGTCTGCTCATACATTCCCATCTGTAGGTACTAATGACCCCCCTTGGTATTTGACACGTTCATGATGCAGGTCTGCTCATACATTCCCATCTGTAAGTACTAATGACACCCTTGGTATTTGACACGTTCATGATGCAGGTCTCCTCGTACATTCCCACCACCCTTCCTCCTGTAGGTATTATTGACCCCCTTGGTATATGACACGTTCGTGATACAGGTCTGCTCATACATTCCCATCTGTAGGTACTAATGACCCCCCTTGTGATTTGACAGGTTCATGATGCAGGTCTGGTCATACATTCCCACCACCCTTCCTCCTGTAGGTATTAATGACCCCCTTTATATTTTACAGGTTCATGATGCAGGTCTGCTCGTACATTTCCACCACCCTTCCTCCTGTAGGTATTAATGACCCCCTTTATATTTTACAGGTTCATGATGCAGGTCTGCTCATACATTCCCACCACCCTTCCTCCTGTAGGTACTAAT